>JAUBNQ010000011.1:1974846-1986289 GCA_032353495.1 Ctenopoma kingsleyae | reverse complement strand
GTGTTGCCAAAAAAGGATGATTCAACATGAAAACCAGAGAGCTGTCTATGAGAGAAAACCAGAATTGTGAAAAATCAATCAAAGGCATCTGTCCATCCATCCTGGGCATTGCCAAGACAATACATTGTCCTGAAGAAAAAAAGAAACCTCTGGTATACTGAGCAAGATTAACAGAATGTGTTGCCCAACAACTGTCACAATCCCCGCTTCACCTTCCATACTACATCCTTATTTTGCTTTCCTGTTCTCACCTTCGGGTTCACTCTGCCCCCACTTCTGCTTTACATCTCCCAGGTAATCAGGACTAATCCTTTATAAGCAACACATTTCACAGACACAAATTGCCAGATTTTCTTCTCTGAACCTGTTCTCTTGTGACTCTTTATTCTGATTCACTACTCAATACTCAAACCTTGGCTTCTGTTTTGGACTTGATCTCTGCGCTCTGGCCCTGTTTTGTAAGTCTGTTCGCTCTCTGGTTTTGATCTGACCTTCTGGATTCTGGATTCTCTTTCCAACCTAAACCCTGTTCTGATTGCTTGGATTCTGAATCTGACTATTCTGACTCTCAACAACTTTTTTATTTGCTAGGTTACCATGGTTTTCTACATTACAAAACCCACAGTCCCAAAACAGGCAGGTGATAGTTAACAGGAAGACAATGATTTGGAGCAAACACTCCAGAGGGGCAAACAAACTGCAGAAAGACATAGAACAGGAAAGGAACCAGAATCACAAGTACATCAAACACACAAGGGACACTCTGACACACATAACATGACAAAGTTTGTAGGCAGCAGGCTAGTGTATATACTGAGTTAGGTGATTAGCAAATGAGGGACAGGTGAGCAGAGGGAAGTGTCAGGTGACCAGAGTAGCCGGGAGTTACTAATGTTAGTGCACTGAATGAGAGAGAGAAAAGATAGCAGACAGAAATTCATAAAACCACCTGTATGCAATACATTTAGATCTTTGTCTGTCTAATTTCAGTCTTGAATGTACAGTGTCTACAGAGTGTTGTGCATCTGGCCCCAGGACTGGCACAGCAGGGATTCAGGACGACTAACAAGTTGCTGACAGTGATACTTGAACTAAGAAATGGGGTGAAATGGGATTAGAAGTTGAGAAAGAGGGAGTGACACATACAGAGAAGCAAAAAGAGTTACAACTCACATTTAGCTGCAGATGAGACAAAGCTCCTGGATGAGAAAAAGACAAACAACTGAGAGCTTTATCTTTGTGACAAAGATGCTGCATTCTTATTTTCTCTGTTGGTGTAAGTTAGAAATAATAGCCAAATCATCCATTAATATATGATTCACAGAGAAGCACAAAATATGAAGTGATGGATCAGCAGCTTCTACTAAATCAAGTCAGCCTTGCAGTCTTATCTTTCTGCCAGAAGATGCTGGACGCTGATTGCCTCTGGAGACCAGACGAGAATGTGAGAGAAGGAACTGTTTTGTTGTGCTTTATTAAAAACACAAGCATTGCATCCTTCTTTAAACACAACACTGGATGCTCCATCCAACTCTGTAACCCAACCTTTCATCCCCACTAGTTACGCATTATGTCAACATTAAAGGATTACGCTTCTACCAGCTTGGGTTCTATTTTTGTTGTCTTGGCTGCATCAGTTGTCTTAACAATGTAAGAATGCAGCAACATACTGTAGCTAAAAATGAGTCTGATTGGGCAGCAAAAACAAGCAGGAAATTATTCTTTAAAGCACCAGACAACATGAAAGCACATCACACATTTCACCCTTTTCACTAACAGTGACAAATCCAATGGAGGGCTGTCACCCATCTGGACAGTTCTCTCTTTTAGCTCACTGTCTCAGCTTAAGTGTCTTTTCAGCTCATTTTTTAGGTTTTGCAGCCCACAAGCTTTACCTTCAATGCTTTCACCAACCTGTTTCGAACAAATTATATGCTGAAATGTTAGCCACAAAGATTTTACAATGAGTGTGTGACATTCCTGTGGACTTTTGCTCCTTAATGGCCAATAAACAAATCTAAACCTCTTTAAAGTGGGATTTTAGACCTGAACCTCAAACAACAGTGTTGAGTCTGGTGACATTATGTACTTGTTAATTCCCCATGTTAAAAATACACACTCAGCGACAAGAGTCATAGCGCAGAAGCGGTTTAAGATGTTTTTTTAACACGCTAGAATACATTGTAACCTCTATGTATATAAGATAATCCAATTGAATATGTTGATGAGGATTGCAACCCAGTCTCCTAGAAACTGCATTCCTGTGGAACTGTACTTCAAATGTACCTGTATGAACGGTGTCAAATTTACCTCTGCCCTCTTCAAGAACTCCTACAAGTGATGTCACTGGAAGGAGTTTTTCAGTTGCGATGATATAATCTGGAGGAGTTCTGAAAGAGCAAGTCAAGGGTTAGGGTTAGAGTTAGATGTTGTACTGCCATATTGAATATTTTGAGGGTAAAATACTGTTGTATGTCACTGACATGTTTAGTATGAGCTTAACAATATATGCTCATTATTCAAAATTCCTAAAATAAACATAGTAATACTATAATACAAACATCATATCAGCTGGACGTTGCATTTACAAAAACACAGCAGCTTAACTTTGCAGTAAAAAATGTAGCAGTGAGAGGATCTGCTGTAGACATGAACCGGTCGATTGACATATCTCCGACTCTCCATCACGCTTGTCAGTGTCTCTCAGACCACGAGCAACACTGAGAAGCCCCATGGGGTTTGGCTAAGAGCTTCCCCATCAGTCAACAGAGACATCTGAGACATCCATCCCTACCAGCTGCTGGCAGCAAAGTGCTCAAAAGAGAAGTACAGTCAGCCCACGGCCATCAATGTAGAACTGAACACATGACAATCAGTATGAAAGGCAATGGAGGGACATAAAGGCTCATAATAACCTCTACAGATGGGAAAGCATGCCACATCTATAGGTTCACCTCAAATTCGCACTGACAGCGTAGTTAGGCAAACACTGGGTTTATGTTTGATGTTTTGTGTCATACTGCAATGATGCTTTCAGTTAACAGTTTTCCTGTCTTCTAGTCATCTGTGTGTCAGAGCTGGTAAAAAGTGTGAGAAAGATGGTGGGAGCAAACAGAGAGGGATTACCCCGAGGCAGTCTAATAAATAGCAAACCGAGGTGGACTTCCAGCTGTGAGTATGAAAAACACGACTGAAGCTTTTGCCTGTCCTGCACCATAAAAAGTGTGTTTTCCAACTGGACTTTCTAATAATTATCCCTTAGAGGAATGGGAGCTTTCTCAACTGAACCAACACAGTGAATAATAATGACAAAGTGTGGAGTCAACTTGCTCTGGGACAGAAGACAGGTGAATGGGGCTCAATTAAAAAAAATAAAAAATAGCATCATACTGTATCTACCATAAACATTTTGAAACACTATATTAACCAGTTTTTAATGATAAATGCACATGCAAATGTGCACATGTGTGCCTTTGAATGAAACCACAATTGGTATGGAAATTTAAATTTTGAGTTTGTTATATATATTAGGGTTTGAGGGTTAAGGGTAAGGCAGTTACTGTATATTTGTGTGTTCTTTACACAATAGAATAATTTATCATGAAACACTCCTTTGCTGTAGAATGAACTGCTCCACACAAACAAATATTCACAAACCTTGAATAAACTAGTTAGGTTGGAGAGCTACTGCTGTTGGTTAGTATGTTATCAACAATCTCCCCAGCTACAGTAGCTTGATTACTACGCCTGTGAGTAGTCAATACAAGCTTCTAGCACCACCTACCATAAATACATAGATCTACTTCACTGTTCCACTTTCTGGCATTGTACACTGACATAACTATGGCTTCATGTAACTGGTAACCATCAAGTATGAAATAATGCCTTTAATTTGGTTTTCACTTTTACATTCTCATGTAAAAGCCTGTATGCCCTGCTTATATGAAATCAAATCATATGAATGTCACTAATTAAGGCTGAGTCCCCATGAAGAAATTGTCGTTGGACAGCTGCACATACAGTAGATGATGTTACTGCTATGCTGTGTTTCAGTGTTTGGTTCTCTGTGTATCAGGTAAATAAATTCAAATGAATGCCTACCTACAGCACACTGTGAAAGCTTTAAAAAAAGCTTAAACTGTCACAACTACAGTACAGTATAGAAAATGGACAGGGGGGAGGACCCAGTTGCAGACAGACAGGTGGGCAGGTGTAGACAAGAAAGTTCAGCTTAGGGAGCTTATGTGGGAAATGGGAGCATGTCTGGCAGATGAGAGTGGCATGAATCCATGGCAATTTAGCTGATAGAGGGACAGGATTGGAAACAATTGATACATGACAATCATTCTATAAAGTAAACACACAAGTTTTTTAAAATAAATATTTTTAGGTAAGCATCTCTACGCTGGTCTCAGAAGCCAGTTTCAGGACCCTTTTTCTCAATTTCCTCCCAATTTGGAGCAAGTTTTCCACCAAGAACATTGTGCTGGTCTTAACAGTGATGGCAAAGAGATGGAAATTTGTTTCTAACACACAAAGAAACATGAACTAAAAATACATACACTATTTAGAAAAAGTATACGCTGTATACATATTACAGTATACTTGTACAATGTTCAATTTCACATTGCTAGTCCCTAATGTCGTGATCACAACAATTCACGCATTTTCAACTAAATAATATATATCCAGTTTCTAGCATATTGTGAATAATTTGTGTGCTGCTGGATGTTTTCACAAGGCGTTAGATGTCTGCAAAACTTCTAAAGGCCAAATCCATGATGTTCTGTACAATAGCAAGGGTAAACTGTTTGGCACTGCATGCACAGGATTGATTGACACTTTCCTAACACAAAACACACCTGGAATGACTGAAACATGACAAATGATGGTAACAGAGAATTTTAATCATCCAGATCATCTAAAAGAATCAAGGTGATTTTGATTAAATAAGCACGGTTAGTGGTAAGATTAGTGTAGTATCACAAACTAATAGGCACGCACCTGCATGTTTGGATGACAAACTTGTGTGCGGGGCATGTGTGGTTATGTTACTATGAGGGTTCTCACTGGAACAAGTTGCTTTTGATTTTTCATAATCCAAAAGTGTTTTTGCTATTTTTACTTGCTCCCACAATTTCAAAAGAATAAAAAAAACATCTGCAAAATCCAGTAGGTACTGAAGTCATACGTTAGAATGATAGGAAGAAAAGTGGTGATCTCTGGAAGATGTGAATGGAGAAAGACACACTGACACTGATCAGTGGATTCATAGTGCAATGTATTTGTTTTGCAGAGAAGTGGAAACTGAATTGTAAAGACTTAAAAACAAAAAAGTATCTGAAGAAACGTGAAAGAAGTAGAGTACACCATTGATTACAAAAAATGAATAATAATGTAAAGGTTTGGTTTAACAGAATGGCTGACATATAATTTTCTACCACTCATAAAGTACAAAATGCCAACTCCTTGACATTACCCTTTAAATGAGAGCTGCCAGGAAATCATTTAATTTTATGAAAAGCAGCAGAAAGGGCACCTGCTGCTTTGAGGGAAACATCTTGATCTTTTGCCCATCTTGATGTATTTTAATTATACACATAACACGTTTAGCAATTTGAATAGAATAATTATTATTTGCAGTGACTACCTCTATCATATGTAGGTCTGACAGGATCAAGAGTGCAGATACAGACCATTCATAATAATGCCTAATGTTTTATGAATTTTCGTACTTTGAATATATCTGTGTCTGAAAAATGTGCTGTACCGAAGGTAGTACAAATAAACGTGATAAATCATGCAGTTACTGATATTTGCACACTATTCTTGTTTCAATTTGCTGAATACACTATTTTAAGTGTACTCAACCAGTATAATTTTTTAAATGATTAGCATTAGCTAAGTCATTCAGTCAACTTTGATGAACACTCTTCAGTAGGCAAGAGTATCAGTTGAAATACAGCTAAAAACCAATATCAGTGTTGTGTCTGTGCAATATGTACAAAGAGTTTTTTTCAGCTAGAAGCAGAGGTATACTTCAATGTAAGGAAGGCACAGGAAAGTTTAATATCATTCACACATATGCTACTCCAAAACAAATTAAAAGAAAGCACAGGAAGCAAGCTAGAAAAGTTGTTCTTTAATACAATCATGGGATATATAATAAGTTCTTGACTGGAGGAGGTTTTTTTTTTTGAGTTCAGATGAGGTAATCTGACCGCTCATTGTAGAATGAAAGCATTCGCTTTAAAGGCAATCTTAATCATAGTCTTCTTTGGTCCCACAGAATTACAGGGTTACCATCAAAGGCACAGATTTTCATTTTGACATTTTGTCCCTACCAATATTTTGGACAAAAATGTCCCTTTCTTGGAGTGAAGTCATTTTAGATCATTCCAAATTGTCCTCCCTGAGGCTTTGTCTGCAAGACAACCAAGTCCTTCACCTACACCCTTGGGTAACATTAGAGTCAGTTGTGTGTCAGTGATAATTGATACCCCTTGGGGAAATTCTTGTGGACAGGCAGCTTTTTTGGCACCAAGGGTTTGGGGTTCAGTGTCTTGTCCAGTGTCTTGTCTTGACATGTTGCCAGGAATCGGTGGGACCGGAAGTCTAACCACCAACCCTGGGGTTCATAGAGGACTGCCCTACCAGCTGACCCACAGAAACCCCATAGTCATTTGTCAGTGGGAAACGACCACTTGGACTACTCGGGCACCACTCGGCTACTGACTACTCACACTAAGGGTGCTGTATGGCACTACTATACACCATGTGTTGTTTTTGACTTGATTTTATTCTCTTCTGGTCTTTATAGATATCTTCATTATCTGATTACTGGTGTGTTTTGGATGGAGACTGGGGTAGCACGGACCAACAAGGCGATAAAGAGCAAGGAACCATGTGCAGTTGACAAAGGGCAACAGAAAACTTACCACTACACTTCACTAACCCTAATCTAACTGTAAAGAAAAACTTGCAAAGTTAAACACACAGGCCACATTTTTGGCAGAAAGCAGAACAAGTAAGGTGATTGTCTTTAAAACATCTTTAAATCATGTTTATAACAACTGGAACTGTTATACTTGAACTGTTCACTGAATTTGCTCTATGAAAGCATCCACAGTAATTTATTCAAGTTTTCCTTTCATTAGTCACCTATTTGTGAAGGTATGTGTATTTAGAGTATATGGAAGTATACTCTAAATACGTATTATCACATTTCTTATTTGATCTTACCAAATAAGAAATATGGATCACCATGAAATTTTGTTCTGAGATTTACAGTGTCAAGAAAATGAGTTTCATTGATTTTGGTGATCCCTTGACTTTTACTTTGGTGCCAACACTGAGCTGACATTTTTAGCTTTAGTGAAATATCTTGACAATTACTAAATGGATGTGTCATGCTGGATAAGCCTCTGACTAAATGAAGGCAATCCATTTTCGTTTTATCGGGATTCAGAGTTGATGAAAACTTGTGGGCTTTTTTTGTACCAGTGCTAAAATGCTCATGGTTGTCAAGTTGCTAGGAATTTTTCAAAATAAATACGATTGGTTGGTTGTAAATGGGCAGGTATATTTTGGAAAACCTTTACTTTGTGTACTTACTGTACTCTTACACTTTCCAATAAAGGTTATTTCATGATTTTACTACTGCAGTTTATGAAGAAAAAACTGTATATGAAACACTTCTTCATATTATAAGCAACAATTAGAGTATCTGTGGTCTCAAAATGACCATAAAATTGAGCCAGGACAATAATAACTAAAGTAGATGCTCATTATTCCTGTTTAATTTCCAGTGTACTAAGTTACTAATTCTGTTTCTCTTAGCAGGCTAAAACTAAACAGTACAGCATTAAACACAGTACAAGAAGAATTTTAATTTCTGTCTCTTTCCTTCACTGGATCTTTCAGTAGTAAAATTACATAGGTCTGAGTTAATCACACAGACTTTGAGTACTTGAGTACTTGGGTAAAAACTTGAGCATCTTATTTATTTAACATTGAGGGAAATGCTGATACGATAGTAGATTGTTATAACTGATTATGATTTGTGTGCCCATTTGAAATACCTTTAGGCATGAACACAGGTAGAGTTGATCTTAGGTTTTAAGGTATGTGTGCAGTGTGTGTCCATATCTTTCATATCATGTCAGTGAATGACAAATGGACTTGAGCTAGTTTTAAGGTTCAAATTTTCTTTTGAAATATGGGTCAGGTGAGCGATTGAGACAGCATTTGTGTCAAGAATAGAGATACAATTCTATTTCTAAACCATATTTTAATAACACCCCTGAAAACCAGGTATTTCCACTGATCCACCTATTATTCTAACCACTTTTTTTCAAGATTAACCAGGTGTTGAACCTGATCCCAGCTGTGAGCAGCCTCTGCCTGAACCTAATCACCTGTACTGTAAGTCTGATTCTGCTTCTCTGGTTTTGGATCTGTCTGGCTCTGGTCCCCTGCCTTCTGTCTGCCTCTCTGTCTTGGACCTCTGATGTGTTATTTGGATAAGGATTCTGGATGTTTGGACTGATGCTCTCTGTCTTCTCTACCTCTCTTTGATATTGGAATAGGACTTGGATTAAGGATTGAAGAATGTGCCTTTGTTGGCTGCTAACAGGAGACTGGAGAAGTCTGACTGCCTATGACTGTAGTGTATGTTTCCCTCTGTTCTTTTCAGTGACCACGCAACAGACACAAACTCTGAAGGCCACCATCTTGTCTCTGTGGGCCACTCCACATTTTTGTGTTCATGTATCTCCTGGCTTCCCCTCCACCAGCCCTACTCAAACTACTGCCGCCTTCTTCAGAGAAGCGTAAGCCGGCATATGACTGCATACATTTCTGATTCACCTCGACTGTCTTACTTACCGATGTGTCTCTAGATCCCACTTGAGTGCCACATATCGGTCGGGAGGTTGAGTGGTTCCAGCCTTGTACCCCTTTTACCCCCACCTTGACTCCAAGCTCCTCTCCAACTATTCTTGAGCAACATAAACACCACAAAGGGGGAGGGTGGAGAACAACATTCATAGTTATTATTTTATGTCATTATTGTCCTATTCCATCCATTTTTAGATGTCTTTGTTCTTACCATGTTTTTTTTTGTTTTTGTATGTCCTGTGCTTTGTGTATTAGTATTACGTACTGAGTATTTTGTGTTGGTGCTGATCTTTTTTTTTTCTGGTTGTGGTTCTTTTCTTTCTTTTTGTCAGATATTTAGAGGTAACTGAAGGGTGGACCC
This sequence comes from Ctenopoma kingsleyae, assembly GCA_032353495.1. Lineage (NCBI taxonomy): Eukaryota > Metazoa > Chordata > Actinopteri > Anabantiformes > Anabantidae > Ctenopoma > Ctenopoma kingsleyae. Next base: position 1,977,030 of record JAUBNQ010000011.1, on the reverse strand, counting down.
AATGAGCAGACCAGAACCAGCGAGTTAGAACCATAATAGGAATCTATATTGACAATATAAACTCAGCAGTGACAGCAGAATAGGGGCAGGAGTGAGGAGAGGGAGCAAAGCTAACTGAACATTAGACAAAGGAGGGCGCTGAGTGGAAGGAAAGGTGATAAACTAATTTAACAAGGAATGTGGCTTGGCTGGGTGGTAAAGAGGGAGAACTAAGGGAAACATTCAAGTGAACACAAAACCAAAACTGAACCAACTAGGATTAAAAATGAGGGGAAAAGTCTAGCCCAAGGAGGTGAGCAGGGAAAGAGCAGAGTAGACGGCAATAAAGTTTTTTGAACCTTGAATCTTGAATAAAACTTACCTGCTTTTGTCCAGCCTCTTCTAGGATCCTGCTTCGTACAAACTACTACAGTTATCAAGTTGTGATTTACAACATGCAAAACTTTATTAAATCAGGCCCTAAGTGTTTTATAAAACTAGTGCACATCACATGGATGGAGACATGTTTTCATTTGGTATTGTTATATTTTTGTTATAATTTTTTATTGCATGTTTCTGTTAAATGTTTTTTCCTTTTTTGTTTTATTTTATTTTCCTGTTTTTGTTTTTCTGTTTTATTAATGCTGCAAGAACCCCAGCTATGGTGTCCCATTTGTCATGTTTCTGTGCTACACATTAAAAAAAAAAGTAAGCTCATGTCCTGTCCTGGAGTTGGCTGAAGCTAAGACACATTTTGGTTCACTGGCAACAGCAAACATTACAGTGCATGCGTATGAATACAGAACAGCAATGAACATGTTGTAGCTTAAAAATGAAAGGCACAAAGCACCTGCCAGAGGTCATAGTGGTGGCTCTCAGCAGCCAGCAGGAGAGATGATACAGATATGTATTTTTAAAGAAAAGTACAAAGATAAACAAAGGGAAGGAGGCAACGACAAGGGAAAACCCTACTGAGGAGTGTTCACAAACGGACCATCAGGCTTTACACTCTGCAGTGGACAGAGCCTTAAGTTCTCTCTGTGGGCAAAGCTGCACTCGTTGATCGAGATGAGAGAGAAAAAGGGGAAGATTCAGGTCAGAGAAAAGAGAAACAGAGTGTATTGCATTTATTGCGTGACTTGGGTACCATGGGAAGAAACTGAGAGCAACAGTTTAGGCCTATAAAATAACTACAATAAGCTGGACCTCATATCGAGGTTTCTTTAGCCAAGTTTATGAAATTAACTGTAAGCCCGTGAGCACATGACCATATTTGCATAATGGATTTATTTTCCTCATCAAAATCAACTAGCCAATAGAAACAACACAGGTGTTTTCAGTAACAATAAATCACAATATCACGATACAGTGCATCATTATGTTATGTTATGTCTATAACGGTAATTCAGCATCACTCTCTGTCCTAATTATTATGTTACAATTATGGAGCCATCCCTGTTTGGAGCTGGGAGCTGATTCCTTTGAACTGGCACTAAAGATATTGTGCATAACCTAATTAACCCTCAGGGCACCCTCAAAATGACCAATCTTTACCCTTGGGACCCTAATCGGGTCCCCTCTTAAAAGTGTCATAAAAATGTGAATTTTTTTTTTTCACTTTCATTGCATCAGATCTTTCAACAGCTTCAGACCTAACCATAGATGTATAGTTTTTTAAAAATGTTTTTATAACCTTTTGTCATATGAACCCCTGATTTTTTAAATAGGAAAAACAAAAATATGCAATATTTCCCAAAACTTATGTGCAAAGTGGAATATTTGGGATGAGGTTATTACTGCCTTGACTAGGTTAATAATGAATATCAATATTTTATTTGATGCATTATTATTTTTGGAGCAATAAGAGATTATTCTAAAAACTTCAATTTTTAACCCTTGGGACCCAACATAGGCCCACATAGACCCATGTGTCTCAAAAATGTAACATATAATTGTTTTTTTTTTACTTTCAATGAATTAAATCTTTTCAACAACTTTAGACCTAATCATAGATATAGAGTTTATTATTATTTTAAAATGTTTTTTTTTTAAATGTTTTTATGCCCTCTTTGTCTTTATATGTCCTGTGTTTTGTTATGTGCTGGAATTCACAATGTGAGGCATTAACGACAGATCACTGTGAGGTACAGTCAGCCCCAAAAAGAAAGCAGCTTAGAAACTTATTTATTCACACCACTCTTTTTC
>JAUBNQ010000011.1:1957466-1969837 GCA_032353495.1 Ctenopoma kingsleyae | reverse complement strand
GTGCCATGACCAAGGCGGTGTGGATCTGGGAGAAGGCTGCAGCACATTTGTCATTCCACCAGAAAGCCTGGTCTTTCTGGGTCTGCTGGTGCAAGGGGTTGGCAATGGTGGCAAAACCTCTGATGAATCTTCTGTAGTAGGAGGCCAGGCCCAGAAAACTGCAGAGTTCCCCAGTGTCACTCGGGGTGGGGCACTCCTGGACTGCAGCCACCTTGGCTGGATCAGTTGCCACACCCTCGCCACTGATGATGTGACCCAGGAAGGAGACTTTTCTCTGAAACAGGTGACACTTCTTAGGGTTAAGGTGGAGCCCTGCTTGCTGCATGGATTGGAGAACATCGTGCAGGTTCTGTAATGCCCCGTGGAAGTCTGCAGCATGAGGTCATCAAGGTACACCACACAGCGACTTCGGGGGATGTCAGCCAGAACTCTCTCCATCAGTTGCTCAAAGGTGGCGAGCCCGTTGCAGAGACCAAACGGCATTACCTTGAAGTGCCACAGTCCCTTGCCGATGGAAAATGCTGTCTTTGGTCGGGCCTCTGGGGTCAGCTCCACTTGCCAGTACCCGCTGCGAAGGTTGAGGGAACTGAACCAGGATGAGCCAGGAACATAGTCCAAGGCATTGTCAATCCTTGGAAGGGAGTAGGAGTCTTTCCGTGTGACATTGTTGAGTCGCCTGTAGTCCACCCAGAACCGCCAGGTACCATCCTTTTTCCAGACCAGGACTGCAGTGGCTGCCCAGGGGCTGTTGGAGGGCTCGATGACGCCTGCCCGGAGCATCTGCTCTATCTTCTGCTGAGCGGCTAGCCGCTTAGTGAGGGGCAGGCGTCGAGGATGAAGACGGATTGGCCGGGCGTCTCCTGTGTCGATGTCATGGAGGACCAGATCGGTGTGGGTGCAGTCTTCATCCCTGGCAGCAAAGACATCGATGAATTCTTCCAACAGCTCCTTCAGCTGCTGCTGCTGTTCATCATCCAGGTCCTGGCGGCTCCTCTCAAACAGGTTGGTGGCTGAGATGGGGGGACTTTGCACGTCTCTGGTGTCTCTGGCTGTGGCAGCGTTGTCCCTGGGGGCTCCGACTGTGGCAGGGGTGGCATTGAGGTCTGGCAAGCCCCGGCGTTGTTGGACTTGTGGAGAGCTACAGTTTCTGTGACCAGGTAGAGGATGGACCTGGACACGTCCACTACAGCTCCCCACTTATACAGCAGGTCGAGACTGCTGATGCAAGAATCTTGGATGTTGGCTAGCCAAAACTGGTGCTGCACTTGGTGACTGGTTACAGCAACTCGCATAGGGAGATGGTGGACCCGGTATCCACTAGGGCCCGACAGGGAGTCTCCTCAAGAACACAGTCCAGGTAAAGTCCCTGTGCCCGGCCCAAGCGGCCGAGTTGCTGCATTGAATGGTTGGGGGTGGACATGGTTTCAGTGGATGGCAGCTCCCCCGTGGTACCACCCCTCTCTAGTTTAATGGCTCTGTTGGCAGCTGGTTCCTGGGTGCCGGTGCCGGCAGTAGCGAGCGATGTGACTAGGAAGCCCACACCAATAACAGCCTTCAGTAGACCTCTCTCTGGGGCGTCGTCATCGAGGTGCAGAAGCAGTGGTCTGCCGTGCAGCTCCCTCCTTGTCACTCTCCTCGTAGGCAGCTTGGTTTGCTCAATGGTTGCTGTTTTGGTGATATCCATTGGACGACAGCAAATGTTCCACCTGCTCTGCCTCAGCCATAGCCTCCACCAGAGTAGCAGGAGCACGGAGGCAAAGATGCTCTTGCAGGCATTCTGGCTGGAGCCTTCGAATGAAAGCCTGGACTGCAAGCTCCTCCTGGACTGCCTCACTGAAGTTGGGGTGCTTCTGTCGGGTGTAGACACGTAGGTCAGTTCAGTCGCTGTGGTGGCAGGTAGGTGGCGCCATCTATGCATGCTGCCATTGCTCTCTAGCATGGTGGGGGAGCCTGGGGAAATGGAGTTGCCAGACGCTCCGCTCTGCCATTCATTCATTCATTCACAAAAATACGTTTCAGTACAACGTGACAATTACGTTCTACAAAAACATAATCGGGTCGCAAATACGTCCTGTATCAAAACGTAATCAGGATTGCAGTTTTGTCCTATACGAATGTAATTCTTAGGAAATAGGGTTGATATATGTATATTTGCACTATTTTTTATAAGTACTTTTTTTTTTTTTTTCAGGGGTGCTGTGTGCTACTCAGTTTACAGTAAAAACTGACTTGCAATGAAAATACTGTGCCCCCCCCAAATAAATAATTCATTAATGACAGTTATATTCATTACTGACAAAATGGCCTCTAGTACTTTCTGTTTTTTTGTTCTTTTGATCATTTTTTCTCATATTCTCATATTCTCATATAAGAATTTTTCTCATATTCTTCAGCAAAGAAATACTGTTGAACCTCAGGTATCCCACTCTGGATATTTTTCCCTCGGTCCGAACAGACTGTCTATTTTTCTGAGATTTTAGTTGGAGGCACAGAGGCAATCTCTGGACACCTCCTGATACTATCAGTTTTGCAACAACCCCTAACAACCCCCCCACACATCTTCTTCATCTGATAGGCCTCTCAATATAAGTGAGGAGGAAGCCAAACTGCTCTTTTAAAGATTGAACCCTAGTAAGGCACCAGGCCCAAATGGAGCCTCACCCTCCTGCCTTAGAGTCTGCACGGACCTGTTGGCTGTTGTCTTCTGTCAGATATTCAAGAGATCCCTGAAGCTGTGCACGATTATTCCACTGCCTAAGGTGTCTTCCACCACAGTACTGTCGCTCTGACATCTATGATCATGAAGTCCTTTGAAAGACTAATGTTGGCTCACTACAACAGAACATGCTGGACCCACTGCAGTTTGCCTACAAACCAAACAGGTCAGTGGAGGATGCAGTTACATTACACGCTACATTAATTCTTACAACATGTTGACCACTCCGGGATGTATGCCAAGGTCTTGTTTGTGGACTTCAGCTTTATGATCAACACCATCATCCCTGGGGTCCTCCAAGCTTCACCACTTGAATGTTCCCCCTGACACCTGTCAGTGGCTCCTCAGCTTTCTGACAGACAGAAGGCAACAGGTAAGGCTGGGAGATGTCACTTCTGGATTACACACAATAAGCACAGGCATACCATGGGGCTGTGTCCTCTCCCTACTGCCCACTGCTGTTCTCCTGTTACATAAATGACTGCACTTCCAACCGCCAAACTGTTAAATTTCTGAAGTTTGGAGATGACACAACTTTCATTGAACTCATCCAAGACGCTGACGAAGCTGCTTAGAGACAGGAGGTGAACAGGCTTGTGCACTGGTGCAGCAAAAACAACTTGGAGTCGAACATGCTCAAAACAGTGGGGTTAATAGTAGACTTCAGAATATATTCCCCCTGCACTGGAGATGACACAACTTTCAATGGACTCATACAAGATGGTGACGAATCTGCTTCAATTCTACTCTGCCGTCATCTTATCCATCCCGTGCTCTTCTATCAGTTTAGTTTGGGGTGGACTCAGAACAAGACAAAAGCACTGCAATGCATGTAACTGCAATGCACAGTTACATCTGCTGAAAAAATTATTGGAACTCCTCTGCTCGCCGCTAGGGAACTATACACAAAAAGATTCAAATTGCAAGAAGAAAACATTATTAAGGACGCTACCCATCCAGGCTTCTTTCTTCCAAATCCTCCCCTCAGGCAGACACTACACATTCCTTCAAACATTACAAGACACAGGAACATCTTCTTCCCCTCTTCTGTCACCCTCACAAATAATTGACTTTAGCTTTGAGTTGCACTTTTACATCCCATTATTTGCAGGACTCCCTCAAGGGGATTAATTAAATATCAATTATTATTAATATATTTAAACACAATCAGTATATTTGATCAGATAAACTGTATAATCTGAGTAATTCATCCACCTAATCTGTATATTAGAACAATTCATGTACAGTATATTATTGTGCATTTGTTCATTATGTATATTTCGTCACCCACCTAATTTGTATTCTGTATATCTGCATTTGTATTTGTATTTTTGTTTATTATATTGTTTTTTTTCTTACCATGTAAAGATACTACAGGGACACTATCAGCTGAATACAAATTCCTTGTAAGCACGTTTCCATACATGGCCACTAAATCTGATTCTGATTTTGACTTTGATTTTGATTCCTTCAGGATTGGTGGGGAGTTTGTGCCCTCTGCTGGGAAAGGTAGAAAAAATGCCAGGAAGTAGGAGTTAGCGAGATCAATCCAGCTGTGGCTCAGAAGTGTAGTTCCAAAGTACGAGAAGCTTGTAGTTTACAGTCTAGTTATATTGTGGAAATTTACCTCCTGTATCCTTTCTTTAGTGTGTGTCTTTATGCACAAGTAATTAATCCTGTTTAACATGCTTGGGACTTTTTTGCTGTTTATATGTCGTTAATGGGTGTAATGCTGCAGTAGCCAAATTGTTAATCAAGATTACACCATGTCCAAAAAGCTTACACACTGGTTGTTAAAAAAGTGACAATGAGTGTTTGGTTTAATATTAGGTTTGTGTATTTCAGGTCTCGCATTTAGGGTTCTGTGTGATGGTTTGATATAGAATTGTGCTCACTGTGTATAATATCCTATAATATCAATAGTATGCAGGCTTTGGTCATATTTCATTTTTAGATTTACTTTGTTAAAGTTATTACTATTACTGTGCATCAGAGCCAGTCAAAATAATACTTGTCACTACAGTGATTGTTTTGCATTTATAGATTATATGAGCATAAGATGCTTATTCACTTATTATGACTTGTGTAAGTGCTGCCAGTGATATTTGCTTGTTTAATTTGATATTGCACCAGACACGTTGTTGCTGATCAGCTTCTCTGATTTTTGCTATTTAAAGGTATATGTTATATGTTATGACAAATATTGTCATTTAGAGCATTTATTTGCAGAAAATGAAAAATGGTCAAAATACCAGAAAAGGTTCAGTGTTTTCAGACCTCAAATAATGAAAAAAAACCCCAAAACAAAACAAGTTCATATTCATTTTCAGACAACACATTACTGATGATTTAACTTGAAGTGTGAAGTGAATCAATATTTGGTGGAATAACTCTGATTTGCAATCACAGCTTTCACGCAGTGGTCTCTTAATTTTTTTCCAGAGCTGTATAGTCTAACGCATTCCCACCTTGTATCCTGTTCAGACCACACACACACATATGTCTACACATCCCATCACCCCTAGCCTCACATGTCAGATTCTGAATAAACACTTGGGAAAGACTACCTGGCTCCTGTGTTCTGATTGACAGCCACACCATTTTACCCAGCTACTAACAGGAACCATGGTCTGGTTTAATACAGAGAAAGTAAAGCGTGACTTTAGACATTATTTATTATTATTTGTTTCTCGGAAATTAACCAAACCCACAATCATTCCCTAACCTTGACCAAAATGTATGTTTTTACAGTTCTGGAAACTGTCTGCAAAGGAAACAGCTCAGGCACTGAAAGTACTGCATCCTTCATGAGGCATTCTGACATTTTCCCGCATTTCCTTACATTCTTGTCTGTCCACCAACTTGAACTCCTGCTGTTTCTTTTTTCAGCCTCTTTATGTGAACATATTCATGTTTCTATCCTTTTACCTCCCACTGTCTGCATTCGGAAATGTCATCAATGTAAGTCTGAAGCAAATACATTGAGCTGGAAATGGCATCAAGGCATCTTGAAAATAGTTTAGCAATCTTGGTTACTACTTGGTTCAAGAAACATGGAACATACAGTAGTTATGCTGTCAGATACATGCTAACATCATGCTAACACACTCATAGTGACAAATGGCAATAATGTGACTTGCAATGAGTTGATGTTCAACAGGGGTAGCAACCAGCCATTTATCATGTCACTTCATGTTAACAGCTGCAAATGAGAAAGTCAAAGTACAGCTGATAATGATGAGAATGAGTAATCAGTTGTTATGAATGTTTGTCATCATAATTGTTGAAGTGTTGAACAAATCATAACTAGAACCCTGCTTTCACAGTAGTTCAAAATAAAGGCATATGTTTAGGGCTAATAAATTGTAAAAGTAATCAAACACATACAACACTGATGGTGTGAAATCCAGTGTTATTTAAAAGGCTAAGATGTGTGCATCAACCGAGTAAAGCAGGAGGTCATAACATTATCCTGTCATTCCCAGTGCTTATCAGTGACATTTCCTGTGCCAGCAATTCCCGCTGTTAATTCCGAGGGAGCATCTCTGCACATTGGGAGTAGGTATGATGTATCAGAGCTCCAACATCCACTGACTAAAAGATAACATGATTATTCGTAGGTGAACAGTGAAGTTGGTGGAGTTATACATGACCACATAAAAGAGAGAGAGAAACAGAAAGAAGGATGTGGAATTGCCACTTTCCTTTCTCATTTTCATTCTTTCATTTCTCCTGTTGTGTTGAGAGCTCTTTTTTAACCAGGGGAATTCATTTGACCGAGATGTTCCACCAACCTATTTTCAGTAGGGAAATAGGAAGTTGGTCTCTAGTGCATTTTTTTTTTTTTTTTTTTAATGTTGTGAAATAGGTACAGTACTTGTGGCTGGTCACCACTGTGACATTTCAATACTATTACCATTTTTGATAATGATGTAAGGGGCAGTAGTGATTTGTCACGGTTAAATCTATGTTTAAAATAACTGTGACTATAATGAAAGTAGATTTATTTTCACATATATGGTTATTCATTTGTGTAAAAATGTGTATTATATGTATATAAAGCTAATAACCATATAACCAATAACCAGATTCAGCAAAGAATTTAAAAGTACTACACACATTTAACATTGCACTCCTCTCAGGCTTATTGTAGAGTAAACTTCATCTAATTTTACATAAAACAAATGTCATATTTCCATCCTGTTTTCTGTATGGTTTTCAATCATTTGAGAATTGACTGCTGGTTTACTACTACTGCTGTTTTTAATCTGTGTGTGTGCCTTCTGTAATGGTTTAATAGCCAAGCTGGTAACACTTTACAATAAGGAAACATTAATTAACATTACTTAATGCATTAATAGGCATGAAGTAACAGGTAAGTAAGGCTAAATAGACTTAGCAATTTCCAGAGAAATCAAGTGGGGGAGCAGGTTTGTCGCCGAAAAGACGCCGGTCGGGTCATCTCTGATTTGCACGAGCCTTAGGAGAGAAATTTTAACATGGAAGTGAATATGCTGCTTAGACCATGAGCTGTCGACAGTTGGCCATGCTATATGAAAACCATAAGTCCTATCCCTATAAGAAGCATATGTGTGGAAAGAGGACAGATTTTCCTACGTTCCTACATTTGTTTATGAAAGATGAAAGTTGACTGAAGAGGAGAAGAAAAGAAGCAAAAAAGTTTGAAGGACAGACCCTACAGTGGCCCACTCTAGCTGCACCAACATTCTGCAATACACACTAATGGAAAAGTTGAAAACTGATCAAAAATCACCCAAAACGTAAACTGCTCAAACGCAAAAAGTATAAAAGATACAAATGCTCTACTGGGCATTTTTAAAGTGCTACTTAAGGGATTTTTTAATTGAACTGACAAGTTTAATGTCTACAAGAAGCTGAGTGAACATATGAACGTCTACATGAAGAGAGGTGTGTCCACTGTTCTCAACCTTTACCAAAAAGAAGTCATATGTTTGAGGATGAACAAGTAAGTGGGCAATTATAAGCCTTACGGAAGCATTCATATCACACTCTTGCATGATATACATGTTAATTAACATATTTATCAACCATTTGTTAATATTACTTAACACCTGAATTAGCATGTAAGCCCTAAATACATTTCAACAAGAGACATTTGGGAACTGATACTTACTGTTATTTAGTGTAATGCTCAACTATTAGTTAATAGTTATTACTACATTAAGTAAGGCTAATAAGGGTTGTTATAAACATTAATTAATAAATAATAAATTATATATATAAATATATATATAAATTAAGGCCTTAGTTAACATAAATAATATTAGTAAATGCGTAGTAGAGGCATTAATTAACCTTACTTAGTCACACACATTCAACAGTGGCTTCTGCCTTTTGCCTTTACACACTGAGATTTCCCTGGAGTCTCTAAATCTTTTACATATAGTTTAGGTAGTTGATAATAGTGGTGTGCGATACCGCAAGCTTTGGTATCGATCCGATACCAAGTAAACCAAAAACACCAGTGTTAAAATAACAACAGATCCAGGACACCTTTCTTGAACCAAGACGTAATAAAACCACAAACAAAACCCGTCACATTAAATCACTTTAAAAACACGACCAAATGCACAATACATAGAAAAGCACCAGTGTTACATTAAGTGAATCTATATCCAGGATACCGCTCTTGAACCTAGAGACAATCACAATTGTTGCTACTAATGAATTATTTCTGTAGGAGAGTGCATTTAATGACAGACTGGCCTGCCACAAAATGCACCCCCCTAAAAATACAGTTTCTGTTTGTCCCAGAATTGAATAACTTTGACAGTGAAGTTGTAGGACCGATGCTGGTTAGTGGTGTAAGTTTCATGGAGGTGACACTTTCCTTGTTGGAGATAGGACGGGGTGCATTTTTCGGTAGGGGTTCTCTAGCTCTGTAAAACGGGGGTCTCTCTGAGGGATTTCCCTCCTCCTCTCTCCATTTATTTTGTAGCTCGCTGTTCTCTTGTTCATGTTTTTTCCAACCTTGACTCCTACAGATTACGTTGGCATACAACTAAACTGTAATCATAAATACGGTAGATGACACAACGCTCCTCTGTGTCATGATTCACTACAGCCTGCATGTGTCTGCTCAGCGCTGCTGTGTTGATGTGAGAGGAGCGGTGTTTGTACCAGAAAGTTTAATTTCTGATGGAACGGTCACGATGAAAGTAGAAGAGAGAAAGTATCAATACCACCGTGCTAGTAACTTGGTATCAATACTATTGATACTTTGGATCAATCCGACGACCACTAGTTGATAAAAGACCTAAATTCTTTGCAATCTTGAGAAACATAAAGTGACTGACAATACTTTTGGAAGTGATGAGCCACAACCCATTATGATCCCCTAACTTATTAACAATTAACCTGTTCATTTTGGAACCATCCAGAACAATGTTATTTGAGTAATTAATAAAGTTTTAACTCTTTTTTGCTACTGTCAAAACTTTTTTTGATTGTGTTGCAGGTATGAAATTTACATACATTTGAAAAATACAACTAGGTTAAAAAAGCTCATATCTGTAACTCCAAATAATTGTAGATGGGCCCCTGGACACAGACATGTAAAAGGTCTTTGTGGCTGTTTTAATAATTTTGCTTTTCCTATTACTCATTAGGGAGTGTCTTTGTGGTTTTTTGTGGTGTTTTTGTATCTCTTTGTTGACGCTTTGCATCTCTTTGCTTCTGTTTGTAGTTTTTTTTCCTGTCTTTTGCATTCATCCACATCTCTGAGTTCACACACATCTTTTACACTTTGGTGACCACCTGTGAAGGAGGTAGCTGAGAGCTGCTGGTATGAGCAGCGGCATCCAAAAGCCTTTTAAATGATTGATGAGGTGCCACGCTGAGAGGGACAGAGCGGTAAACTAGCACTCCTCAGGCTTTCTGAAAGGCCGTAGAAATGTACAAACATAAAAATGTTGAGGTTCACAACTTGATATTTTATTTTTAAGATCAAAAGCAGATGTCAGGAAGTCATCATGGGTCTCAACAGACATTACCTAAACCTAATAAGATGAGAGGAAATATTAGTAAAAACAGAACCATATTGGTAGAGTAGCATATTATGTGTAATAAAAAGAACCAGAATGGTAGTGCTCTTCAGTTTATAAATGATTCTTCTTCCATGCGCTTGAAAGAGTTTTACAGACACAGTCTAGACCATATCAGATTACCTCTTTTCCACACTTTCATTTTCAAAGTGAGCCATCCAGTGTCTGTACACACACACGCACACATTCACACAAAGTCTAAATCTAACACAAATTCCAACTAAATGTCCTCATACCCGTGGTCCAAAATTCAAACTGGTCTTCACAATGCATAGCCATGCAAGTACACACACAAACACACTGTGTGCATCCTCTCTCTGGACTACAATGAATAGATACTGCCTTTAGCATCTTAATGTATGTTCCTCTCACATTTGGAATTTCACACCTTACATCTTCACAACAGCATACTGTCAGGTCTGTCCTTTTAACAAAGCCAGGCTTTCTAAGGAACACATGTTTGCTGCCAAGTGGCTACAGACCAGTAAATAAAACATGGATCTCACTGAAGCGCCTCCTGTCTCCTGCTGCATCCAGTCCAGTGCAGCCAAATGTGAAAGAAGCCATAATGGTAGTGCAATACACAGCATGGACAACTTCAAATAAATGTATAGAGAGATCTTTAACACGTCTGCTCTGTGAAAATGTGTGAATTGGTTTTTCATACTTACATAATAATACAGAGTGTTAAAACCAAGTATAAATATGTATATAATGTGTGTGTGTGTGTGTGTGTGTGTGTGTGCGTTAGGATTTTACATTTCCAGGTAAGATAAGGAAGCTACTGAGATTGTGTGGACATTTAAGGAGTAATTCTTTTTTTATTCGTCTTTTTTTGAACTAATGTTAATGTTTTCATTGTCTTCAGTGGCCCTATAAGCATACAGTATATTGATGACAAGGACATGTTGGATAAACTACACTGCTGGTATGTCACAGCCACCCACCACCCTTCAAGAGACGCAGAGACCGGGAATCAGAATTGCCAGTTCACGGAAAATGTACGAAATGGTCTGTGCCTTATTCAATTCAATATTCCACAGTTCAGTAGTCAGAATACTTCAAGGTTATCTATGATTGTAGGTCAAAGTCTGCAGAATCTGTATTCAGCCAGGGCATATTCTAAGAAACTGCTACTCCTATTGATTAATGTCAATGGGCTCCTCACCAACAGAAAACATAACACCTTTTTTTCAAATGCACAAGCTGACGTAATCTGCTTACTGTACAAGAGACCAGGTGGGATGGGAACACAGTTGTATGCAAAGACCAAGTGGGAGGGCCCCAACTTCACATCTGCAGCCGCTGAGAGATCATGCAGCGTTGCCATCTGCTTTAGGAAAAACTCCCTCAAAGGTGACCAAGGATGAATAATAATTTGCAGATTCACACGTCGAGATAGACAATATACCTTGATCAATATCTATGCTCCAAAGACTGAAACAGGGAGGAAACATTTCTTTCAATCAATTGCTCATTAGAGCAATGGTGTACAAAAGATTGCATTGTTGTTGAAGACTTTAATGTCATACTGGCAAAAGGCGATGTCTCCATCCATAATACTTTCAGAAGGCATATCAGCAGAACTGCCATCTTGAAAATTATGTGTAGTGTCATTAGATTCAGACTCTGGACAATATAACTGAAGGAGGGTTTGACGCTCTCCCTGACCCCTTGGCTTAGAATAAAAAGGATGCATCTTTGACAATCCTTTGTGAACTCTCACCTCATGGGAATGCAAGGGTGATCAAAACTGGCATAAATACTGTAAGGTAATTTCCCATAAACGTCCTGGGACCATGGGTGTCATTACTTACCTTTCAGGACATTTACATCAGCTGCTTCAGACCTAGGAGATGCTTATCACTAGTCAACCAAAATGAACCCCGAACTTCTATGGATGAGAACCTCCTTGAGCAAACAATAAATTCAGGCTTTTTGACCTCCATGACACTGGAGCTTGGAGCATGGACTTACAGTGCCACTGAAAGGACAAAGCGCCAAAGACTTGTCTGCCTAAGTTTTAAAAAATTCTTAAAGGGTCAGGAAAAGTAAGGTAGTTTTCTTTTTCTTGCCAGCACCTCTTTTTCCAGAATCTTTATCTTGACTTCTTTTTTTCTGTCTTTTCTTTTCCTTTTTTTAATTTTACTTTTCATCGTTCCTTCGCTAATCTGAATTTCCATTTTTCTTACCAGCTCTTTTCCTCGAGTTATAGTAAGTTAGCTGATAATCCCGTCACTACACTGTGATTATAGATGACTAGCAGTGTGAGTATCTGCCGTGACATCTAGCCACAGTAGTAAAGGATAACAGCCGACTTGCGTCACTGATACAGCAAACTCACTGCCTCCAAAGGGGCCGACCTCTGCCTGGTGGGTTCTGCAACACCAGCTGAGCCGACTCAATGGGCCTGAACATCTTCAGTGACACAAAGTAGGCTAAAATTACCTTACCTCTACTCTATGAAGCTGATGTCCCTGTAACTTACGACACCCCTATTCTCCCAAATCTCTACCTTTTCTTCATGTTGAACATTACCCCATAGGAAAACTCATGTGACACTACATATG
>JAUBNQ010000011.1:1946661-1957366 GCA_032353495.1 Ctenopoma kingsleyae | reverse complement strand
AATGACAAGTACTCATGCAAGCAAACAGTAAGTAGAGCACAGCATTTGGGATAGGGGAAGAGGTGCACTTCTTACTTCCTGGGCTCAGAAAACCAAAAACAAACGTGCATAACAGAAGTAAAACAATACAACGGCAACAATAGGGAAGAACCTGTTACACAGATCAGTCAGGGAAGGATGCCACCTGTTGTCTCTTCTATACAGCATTGCTGCACATCCCCTGGCTCTCCTTGTACTAAAAGATAACAGCATAAAAGGAAACACAATATCTCCATATACATGTATGATGTTGGCGCACTATGCAGACGGTCTTACAATAGCAGTTAAAGACAAAAATGGCATCGACAGGATTATCCAGAAGTATGGAGAGGCTTCAGGGACCAGGCTTAATGAAGAGAAACAGATCCTCTACTCCGGCAGTTCTATTAACTCTATGGTGCAGGTCTTGGGAGTCTACCTGGGAAGTGGAGTGAGCTGATTCAAAAGATGAGCGGGGTCCTCGCTTTGTGGACTCTCTCTCACAGGGAAAGTGGTTGATGCAAACAGTTTGGTTCTATCAAAGCTATATCACACACTACATACACATGGCATACTCCAGTGTTCTGCCAGAGCTCAATGACATCATTACCCACTGTGTATAGAGAACCACGCGGAACCTGGTAGAGCACAAATCATAGCAAACAAACAATGGGGGACTGTACCTGATGCACATCAAATGAAAAATAAATTCAATGCAAGTTAAAACAGAAACTTTCAATACAACAACACAAGATAAGTCTGGATGAACACATTCTCATATGCACTCAACATACTTGGATGACACAATGCATATAATCTTTGCTGCTCATCAAACAGACAATATCTACACCTCATTCCACCTTTTTATAAGGATCCAAAGGAAGAGTTGATCTACAGAGAGTGGAGCAGGCACTAAAGGCCCAGGGAGTAATCTTCAACAGTAGTGTGGTCCCCTCCCTCTGTGCCAAAATAGATTATGCACTCCCACACAGCTGGAGAGAGACCAGCCACCATTTTTGTGCCATTGTATGAGACAGCAGTTGCCATTTTGGCACCTGATGTGAAAAAGGAGTGCAATTTCAACGCCTGTGTTTTTCTAATGCCTGTCTGTGGGGGCTGTTTTGGTTCTATGAGAGGGTTGGGACAAACGACCAATATGTTGTTAAATATGTGCACATTGTAGGCTGTAGATTGACTGAAGCCAGTTTTCAGACAACTGAAAATTGAATTGTGACACACAGAAAATCTGTGACTGTAAGTACATGTAGATGATAGTGTAATATATAATATACTTAAGTATCAGCAGTTGTTGTTGTTGCACTGTTGCCTCACAGCAAGAAGGACCCATGTTCGAATCTGCGGGTGACTCCGCGGCACCCCCTGTGCCTGACTGAGTTTTCTCCAGGTACTCTGGCTTCCTCCCACAGTCCAAAGACATGCAGGCTAGGTTAATTGGTGACTCTAAATTGCACATAGGTGTGAATGTTTGACTGTCTCTATATGTCAGTGACAGACTCATGACCTGTCCAGGGTGTATGTCGCCTTTCAACCAATGACAGCTGGGATAGATTCAAGATTCAAGATTAAAAAAACTTTATTAATCCCAGAGGGAGTGGTGCAAATCAGGGTGGCAGGCAATTTATGGCCATGATGTGGAGAAAGGCTCTGAGAATGGATTTTGAGTTCAAGCCTCTTTTGGTAAATTACTAGTAGAGAATAAAAGCTTTGTAAATGAACACATGTTGTCATCATAAATGAAACATACAGCGACTGTGATCTTATTGATTTATTTTTTAGAAATCCTGCAAAGCAATAAGCGATCAAACATACTGTACAACACACACACAATCATTTTCAGTGTTAACCCTGAAAGAATGTCTGAATTGAGTCATGAGATTGCATTTTAATATATAAAAGTGGCTGCTGACAAGCTCATCTATGAGCAAACAAGATCCAATTTGCAGCAATAACAACAAAGCCTGAATCTCAAACATTCAAACATCTGCACGTAGCTTCCATAGGAAAAGTCTGTCTGCTGATGCCACTTCAAGTCCTTTTAGTTGACGGCATTCATGGGCAAATGCAGCTGATCTGACAAGTGTCACGTGTTGACAGGCTTAACGATTGATATGGTGCAGTGGAGGGAAGTGCTTGTTGTGCTGTAGAGTAGTTCCTATGTCAGTCTGATGAAGACTGTGTGTTTACACATTAAGATTCACTCTGAGTACCAACCTGCTACTCAGACTGTTTCCCTGTCTCTGCCTTCAGTCAGCGCTGCTGTCATTCTTCCTCCTCTCCGCCTTTGTCATTTTGTTTTCTTTTTATTCTTGCTGTTCATCTTCCGTCTCCTGTACTTCCTCCTTCATCCACTCGTTCTCTCCCTCGCCTTATGTTGCTGTTCCTCTCTCGCTCTATGTGTTTTCCGTCAGAGTGATACAGGCGCTCAGCATTTCGACCCCACTCATCACTGTGACAGCCACAACTGCCTGACAAGAGAAAACAAATTCCACAGCAAGAGCCGGATATTAATGGGCTGAGTTGTTCTTTTTTTTCTTGCCATCTTTTTTTTCTGTTTTTTTACCCCCTGGAGTTGAAGCTCACGTACAAGCATCCACAAGACTGTAAGTCATGGAGTAGTAACACTCTGAGATATGTGAAATCCTAACAACTAAAAAATAAAACAAATCTACAAAATTGTAGACAAAACACATGTCCAGTTTCCGGACATGACCATGGACTCACAGAGTTTTCTTTCTTTCTTTTCTTTTCTTGCGTTTGTTTTGCTCCGGAGGCCTGTGGTTCTATATGTCAATACAGTAAACATTTGCATATAGGTGGTTGGCTGAGCTGAACTCAAGCATCAGGGATAGTAAAAAAAAAGAGATAGAGTAAATTAATGTTGAGAGGGGCACCTTTGATTAACTGAGGAAAGGGCAGGGGCTTCTGCACATCACTGTGGCAGCCAGCCCTGTCTCAAAATTAAGTTTCTATACAACTACATTACATTTTTGTGTGGTGCAGTGGCCTTGGGTCTGCAGTTTAAGTTATACACCTTCCATCCATCCCAACCACCTCCTTTCAATTCACTTTGCATTCAAAACTGTTGTGTTTTATTCAGTGAAAAAATATGTTGCATCATAACATAATTATTTTACAATTACATTCCCCACAATCACAGTTGCAGTTAATTTGCATACTAACATGATTTTTTAGGACACAAGGTTGAGGGTTTCAAAAATAATTACAGTAAAATGTCTTTATTACAACAGCAGGTTTTGGTCTCTCCAGTAAAACCACTTTTTCTGCTTTATAAATATTGTGCAATATTAATCCAAATGTGTGCACAGCTGAACCATCTCCAGAGCAGAAAAGACAACTTCAGGCAAAGTATGTTATTTTCATGAGATACTTTAAGCTGGGCACTTCCACTTGAGGTTAGCAAAACGGTCAATGAGTAATTTGAGATCAAAACTACAGAGAACATTTTTCTATTGGCAAGGAAAGTTAACAGGTTGAGTCAGTCCTGGCCCAGGTTGGGTTGAACTCAGTCAGAAGAAAGAAAAATCAAAGAGAGACATCAAACTGGAAACATTCTAAATGTCTTTTTCTGGTTGAAAATGGAGAGTTTAAAAAAGGGGAATGAAAACACCAGGGAAAAGAAGCAGTTGGAAGGCTGGAGGGAGAAAAGATGGATACAACAACTGTTGAGAAAGGAGTCAAAGAAAAGTTTAACATAAGACAAATACATCTGGAGGTAAACTGGAACATATAGGTATAAGAAATGGAGACATAAATGTAGCCAACACTACAATGGCTTTTTAAAAAGATGTGAAGAGAGTAAAAGTAAAATCGACAGCAGAGGATATGAGATATAAGAAACAGAAATATATAATACAAACTGCTAATGGAAGTAACCTATAAAATATAAGAGAGAAACTGAGAGAGAGAGATACCAAGAGGAAGACAGAAGTACTGATAAAAAGTTGGAAAACATTGATGTAGTGACATTAGTGACATTGACAACAGGCATCTTTGATATATGTCATGTAATTGTTTTATCTAAGCCCTGATATGATCATATAAAACAGCTTCACCAACATCAGACATTTTTACCCAATCCCTTCATACCTGAGCTCGTTTCTTCAAAAGGATGAACCACTAAGAATTTCTCTATCCCTCTCCCTCTCAGGGACCTGACAGAAACCCAGCAAAAATCATTTGGAAATGGTAAAAAAAATAATTTATATTATATTGTGGTGCGGGCACAGATAAAGAATTTGTAAATGCAGGAATCAGCAGAATGCAATTCTGTCCACGGGTGTCAAAACACATCTTGTGTGTCAGAGCTGGCTGTGTGAGGCAGCATTGCCTCAGACTGGTCAGAGCACTCATTAAAACCACCGGGTGATGTTCATGTTGAAGGTTCTTAACCAGGCTACAGGTCAGATTGGATGCAGATTTTCCTTTAGACATAAGTGCAGATATGGGACCTGTGCAGGACTTTGCCATAAGGTCCACAGAACCTTCACCTGTGAGTGTGTGTCGGTGTAATAATCATTCAGTAGTTTAACAGTATCTACAACATATGATGCAACTGTATCGACAGACTGCGTTTTACCTGTGGAGTAGACGAATGAGTTTTGTTCATGGCGCACTGTTGCTGGTTGACGTAATCATGATGAATCAGGAGTTCAGTGAACATTCAGTATGTTTTGGAGCTGATTTAATGCTTTTGAAAATAACATAGCTATTGAAGGCAAACAATGACAACCAATGGTCATTACAATTGTAATGTTATGTGGAGTAGTGGTTAGCACTGTTAACTCACAGCAAGGAGGACTTGGGTTCAAATCCACAGGTAGGCCAGGTATGCCTTTCTGTGTGGAGTTTGCATTGCCTATAGGTGTGAATGTGAGTGAGAATAGGGAGAAGTCAGCACAGCAAAGGCAGCATGTGATAGGAAGTGTATTTACCCTGGTGATGGGTGTGATTTGTCTGCACAACATTTTTTGCATAGCAAGGAGCAAGCTTGGACAAAATTTGACCAACAGAGCCAGAAGGCCAAGAGATGGATCTGGATCCACCCTGTGGGACTGTAAAACAGCAGTGTGAACTAGTGGATAGAGATGTTTGAACAGTAGTAACAATAGACAATCCCAAGAAATGCATTTTTGTTATGCTGTTTTTGTTCGCATTCTAGACTTTAAATGGTCTGTTTAGCTATGCATAGCTAAAGTCAAGTAAAACATTTTTAACCTAGTGACTAGACCAGGAAATTAATAGCACAGAGCCACTATAGTTTATGCTCCATGAAGGTTGCTGGCACCTTCCTGGCACATATGTGAGGTGTCAATTGTCATGTCTTGTTGTTATCACACTCATTGGAAACCTCCACACTCCCTCTCTGTGAGATCCTGGACTTTTTCTTCCATAGTTATGATATGTGGATATGCATTACCCTGAAACACCTACAGACAGTACTCACAGAAGAAAACTGTGTTTTCTAGATAATATTTTAATTTTAAGTTAACGTGGTTCTAAAACCACTACAATACATGATCCCAATCAATCAAAAACAAGACAGTAAAACTAGTATTAAACATGTACAGAATTACCTATCATCAAGTATAGCAATCTATCAGGGCATTTTTTGTGCTTCTTCACCATGTCTGCTTGAGCTGCTATACTCTGTGGCTCATTTGCTGCTCCTGCAGCTGCTATCTATATATCTCAGACCCCAAGAGATCTTCCTGTGGGCACCAGTTCTTTATGGATCTACACAGAGAGATTGTATTGATCCCAGCCTGCTCATGCTTTGGCTGATTTTAAAAATACCTGCTCACAGGGACTGTCTGAGATTGAGACAGATGACAAAATAAAAATCTACATTTACATTTATTCTCTGTCAAACCTGTCATACTCTTCTGTGGAGCTGTCTGACATAAACACATGAGATTTTTGTCTCTTTATATGCTACGCTGGTATTGTTAGTTTAAGAGTTTGTCAAAATCAACACCATAATTCTCCTACATTTATTACTCCTACAACTTTTTGAGTGAATAACAATTTTAGCATACCATCATACATAAATGATGATATGTTTGTTAATGTTTGTTAGAAGCTAATTTATCCAGTCATCTAAATGAAAATGTCCTCAACTTCACTCAACCTCAGCTACTGGCTAATCCACATGTTTATCATTTAATACATCGGTTTAGTGTTATGAGAGCTGTGGCAGTGAACTAAAAAGCTGGACTGGGCAGCTAAACAATAAGCTGAGATGAAGTTTAAAGGAAAACTGCAGGGAACATCAGATTCATCTCATAATTCTCTGTAGGTTCTCTGTAGGTTCCTGTTTGGCCCACAGGAAGACTTCTACAAGCTGACCAATTAGAGCAGAGTGGGGTGGGGCATAAGGCGGGCCTTTAAGACAGGAGCTCAAATAAATCTTTTTAGACTCAAGGTCAGAGGAGCTGTTTCATAAAGAGACATTATAACATGTATTTGCACTTTTCTAACATGGGAATTTTTAAATGTTATATCAGTGGAACCCCAGAATAAAATCTAAGTAAATTATGCGAAATGTGGCAACTTTAAAAATGACTTTTCACTGGCAGTCATCCATAGTTTAACATTTGTAGCTCTTGTTTTATAGTTCTACTGTGGAGTTATAACAATAGATCACAGGTTTCACTTTACATGCAGTAGAACTAAAATGGATGGATCTGATCTGATCTGATGACAATTTTTTGTGGAAGTATGGAGGGAAAGTTTTTGATGCCATTAAAACAGGACGTCTGTGCTGTGTGTAAAGAGTCAATCAACTCATATACATCCATGGCAGCAATTGAAAGGCTCTTTATTGAAAAGGAAATACGAAACAAAGTGTAATGCATGTCTCTGTGGCACTTATGTATTATGATTTAAATATTTATTTGCATGTTTTTCTAGCAGGGATTTGTTCTCATATGAAAATGTTCCTAAATGACTTGTTGCCGCACCAATCCCAAGTTCTAGTTGCAATTAATCTTTAAATCTGCTGTTTGTCCAAGGCCTGTTTTCACCAGTCAGGTCGTACTTAGAAAATCAAAATCTGTATTATTTTAGCTTCCCAGCTGTAACAGGTAGCGCTCACATAAAGCAACAGACAGTCTGATGCATTTTAATGTTTAATTCATTGTTTGAAGGCTGCAGCCACACTCTTGTTTCAGCAGGAAAGAAAAGACTCCAGGAAGCCTTGAATATACAGCAATGTATATGTGTGTGCACATGAGCTCTGCAGTTAGGGATCTAACTGCTGATACCACTCATTCAGTCACAGTAGCAAATCACAGTTTTAAATGTCAAAGGCCTGTTAGCAAACTCAAACCATTTTAAATCCCTCTACGTTAACAAGCTGATTACTGGTGTCATTTGTGCCCTATATAATTACCTCCCTGTCAAATACCCTGTTCTTTCCCTCACATTTCTCTTTTATTATTGTGTTGCTTTTTCACCTATACCTCTCATACGCACTTGGCATGGTCTTATGAAAGATTAAGGCCAAAATAATTCCCCGGTCTACTGACTTTGCAAATTGGTCATGTCACTTCAGATGGTGCACAGTCAGCAACACGGCTACGTGGCAAGAGGCACCATGTAATCTGTGTAACCCAGGTTTCCAATTATGAATCAGTGTCAGTTTCCCTGTAGTCCTAGAAGCACACAAACAGCCTCAGAGGGATGCACTTACATATGCTCAATATTGGCACAGTTCACTTCACGTTTTAGCATATTAAATGGAGGGATTTAAGTTCTTTGGATGAGACTTTTTTAATGAATTCAATATGAACTGTTAGTCATTTAAGTGGCATTTTAAGTTAGAGAAAGGGAGAATTTGTTAGAAAACCAAGATACAAGAAATCCCCAATGTTTATCTGAGTGCTGCCGGAGAACTCAGAGCCTTTGGCACATAGTCCCAGAATATAAAGCTGCACTGCATTGATTGGACCAGTTTATGTTTTCCACACGACTTCCCTCTCTTGGCTTCCATGTGAGACAACACACAAATACAGCAATCATTACAAAAACATTGCTCTAAGATAATCTCAGAGGAAATACTACCGCATATATAGCATGATCTCCAAGCAAACATTTTGAAGTAGAATGCGGTGGATGATGCCCCAGTGCTGAAAGTCTGAGAAACACCATCAATATGAAAGCACAGTTGTCCATAACCTTACCTGCAATGTTTCATAAAAAAAAAACTGTTTGCAGACTTCCAAAGCTATCTGCTGTTGAATACTGTGACAACTTCAGGCTCCTTTTGGATTGACGCTGCGCTGATTGAGCTGCTGCTCACAGTCCATCAAATGTTTCCTGTGCTGCTGTGTGGCGGATCTGGCCTGATTTCTGTAGGGGATTTGAGAAATGGCAAAACAAAATTATAAAGACGTTTATTGGATTTCCAGTGGTTTGGAAAAATATATTGCTATTTGCTGTTTCACCCTATTCTGTAGAGTATATATAGAGATTTTCAAACATTACATGGACTTAAATCAGTTTAATGTCCAGTTCAGCTGCTTTGGACAATTGCATTCTCACATACAACATCTCCCAGTAATGTCTCGATAAGTTCAGGTATGT
Source organism: Ctenopoma kingsleyae (assembly GCA_032353495.1). Classification (NCBI taxonomy): domain Eukaryota; kingdom Metazoa; phylum Chordata; class Actinopteri; order Anabantiformes; family Anabantidae; genus Ctenopoma; species Ctenopoma kingsleyae. The sequence continues at coordinate 1,948,723 of JAUBNQ010000011.1, read as the reverse complement.
AGTGTGTGTGAAAATGGCATAGTTTCAGTGATTAGGATGATTAAGTTGAATATGTTGTATTTTTCCTTTTTGTTTGTTAAAACCACAGTTGTATTCATAATTTGTCAGGTCTCTTCCTCTATCAGTATTTAAATAACCTGTATGCACAAAATCAGTGCTCAGATTTCTACTTGGCCAGGACTTAATCTTTGATCCTGCCAGAAGACCTTTTTTCCTTCCTGACCGTTTTTTGTATGCAGACTGGCAGCACAGCGAGAGAAAGACAAATGGGCAGATGGAAGAGAACTGCTTTTTACAGCTCAAACTGATTGAATTAAACAATGAGGCTTTAGAAACTTATTTCAACCATTTCAGCTTAACTAGTAAGTTTGCAGCTTCTCATTTACTATAATTTAATAATGATTAATGCGTAAGGGGCTGTGCAAAGAGCTTGGGGAGAGTAGCAGACAATAGAAGAGGGAAGGGCTGGGTGGAGCACATGCATATTCAAGATTCAAGATTCAAAAAACTTTATTAATCCCAGAGGGAAATTGTTTTGCCTTGTTACAGCACACACACACACACACTCAATGCAGTATCCTCGAAAGTGTAATTCTTGTTGTAAGAGGACCTATCACTTGCCTTTGTGCACATGCTTTGTGTCCAGAGTAGTATTAACTGCCTGTCAGTTGCTGCTCTGGTGCACCAGCATTCAGGGACAGTTCAGAGTGTAGGTCATCTGAGTTTGGAAAGGGCCCAACTAAAAAAAAACAACATCACGGGCTGAAACGAACTATGGATTTTTTTGAATTCCTGTAAAATCACTGAAACTCTAGTTTAGCTCCACAATTTTCTTTTTATGTTAGCTGTAAACTGAATAGAAAGTTGACTTAGGAGAAAACATTCATAACTCAGTTCTGCTTCATTGGTGTGAGTATATATGCCTATGACTATAACACCCCACCAGCTGGCAACTGATTCTGATAAATACAATAAAAACAGAAATCTCTGAAATTAAATAACCAATATTGATGTTATCTTACTGCACATAGTAAGAGCTGATTGGGAAATACTGTAACTTGTAGGCAAAAGGACAAGCTGAAAACCCAACACAACACCTCATAAAGTTGTACTGACAAACATATGTTAACAAAGAGTTGTCATCCTACAGATGCAGAGCAACATTAGCATTAATTTGTTTTGGCAACCCAACAAAAGATGTTGAGAAGTTGGTGTAAAGTAACTAAATACATTACCATAAACTTTATTTATGAGGTTCATGAAATTTTGTTTCTTATAACAACACCACAACACCACATTGATTGTTTCTGATGTTACATTTGGAGTAAACCAGGTTTCTATCTGGGGTCCTCTGCTATTCTCTATTTTATATTTATGTCTCCTATCCTGAATATTATTACTTCAACTCTAGTAGAAAATATGACCTGGTAATTGTAGTGGAATATGTATAGGCAAGTACAGATTGAGTGTTTATGTAAGTGTTTGTACTTTTACTTCAGTAGTTAGTTTTAAAAAAACTAAAATAAAAACAGTAAAGTTAAGTTGCAGGTTATGAAACCAAAACAAAGAGCTGAAAGAGGCCAAATCACTCCCTAGAGCAGTGCTTACATTGATGACAGCAGCATTTTGAGCAAATTTCACTACAGGCCTGCCTAACCCTAAGCCTACCCCTAACCCAAAACCCGTCACTTTATATATTTATTTGATCAACTTATAATATAAAAATATAATCAAATAATCTAAGTAACACATGGAATTAAATCGTGAACAGATAGTCTATGGTCTTTTAATTGTTTTGACTGGTGAGTGGCAGAAACAGGTCAAGAAAAAAAAAACAGAAGACAAACATCACTTTCATTTTCTAGCCTAGAGGTTATTCCTCTCCATTTCCTACAAGACACAGATTGGCATACACAGCTCTGAAATGATGTATGTGAATGAATAACACTGCATGTTATGCATGTGACAATTTTCTGTTGACTTACTACTACTACTCTCCTCTATCCATCCATCTCTATCACCTTGTTTTTCATAAATATTAAAGAAATCTATGCTTGAGTTG
>JAUBNQ010000011.1:1931299-1945543 GCA_032353495.1 Ctenopoma kingsleyae | reverse complement strand
TACTACTACTCTCCTCTATCCATCCATCTCTATCACCTTGTTTTTCATAAATATTAAAGAAATCTATGCTTGAGTTGTGAAATGATGAACATAATATAGAAGTTCCAATATGAATTTTGAAAAGGATATTCTACTGATGTGGTAGCAATATATACTTGTCTAGCACTTAATTCCTAGCATCTTTTTCTTCTTGACAAGTTTGGGTCTTATCAGGGCTCTTAGTTTGTAGTAACTCATAATTTACAAAACCCGAATGGTAATTGCTGGTGTCTTCTCCTTGTAAGTCGCTTTGGATAAAAGTGTCTGCCAAGTAAAATAAAGTAAAGTAAAAGTAAAGCTATATGAGTGAGATAAAGCAGTATGTTGTATCTTAATCTAGCTCTCAGATTAATTTTTAATAACACTACCCAGACACAAGATCTTCATTTTCCTTTTTAAAGAAATAGTCATTTCCAATACGTCCTTAGATATCATGGTGGACAGTAAAAAATGTAAAGATGCTTATTGCTATAAGCTCATCATTTTTCAACAAATCAGATTCACACACAGCTGCATAGTTTATAGATTTGTTTGAGATGAACTGCACCTTTCCTAGAAGAAAGACGAGAGCAGGCAGTGGCAGTTGTTAAAAGTCTATGACAGCTATGAAGTTTCCAGTTTCTACAGCAGCATTCAGACTACCGTTTGTACTGGATGTTGTAAATACTCATCCTGTGAGTTTGGATGTAGAATAAATAAAATAATATATTATAATGTATTACTTAATAGTCGTTAGTGGTTTGAGAAAAAATTCAGCTTTTCTGTTTAGTCACACCAGTTGTCATTATACAGATGTCAAACAGTGCATTAAGCATATGAGAAGGTAGCAGATTTGACAAAGTATTATTTTGACAATCTGTGTAGGTTGGAAATTCACAACTTTCAAAAGTAGATGCACACAATTAAAATGTAAATTAGTGGTAAATCTTACTTATATTCGGCACAGTAGTCAATAAATATGGTTCCTTCCAGTCTACAACTGCTTTTCAGTCTAAAAATAAAGTAATTTGCAAAATCTCATTTTGGACTGAACTGTCTTGGTAAATTAGACGAGACCTTACAAAAGTGCTTTTTGTAGCAGTGGAGAAATAGAGGTTTTGGAAGTCATTATTTATTTACTTATTAATGGAATTTGAAATGAGACTTTTAAATATAGCTCAGATTGATTAATGGTGTCAGTCTGTTTTAGTGGGGCAATCAATACTATTTGCACCAAGGGTTGATGAGCTAAAAGGAAAACACAGTCAGCAGTTTTCACATATTATGCATGGTCTTTACTGTGAATGCATTCACAAGTATTTATTGTGAAATTGATGAAAACATTAGTATTCCTGTAGACAGATCAGATAAGGAGGATAGATGAGGGGAAGGCTATTGGAGGACTCTGTTGATGATTCATAATTGATGGGGAGGAAAATTAAATCAGAAAGAAAGGCTCTTGAGAGAGTTTCTACTCAGTGATCAATTTTACCCCAGAAGCAATGAGATCTATGTAGCTTTTTACTGAAGTAACACCACTTGAATCAATTTGTCTATAGCAGTGAAAAGCAGCAGTTTCAGAGGGATACAAATACATTTACTCATACTGCACCAAGCTATTATTAAGTGCTTGTACATACCATATAAATTGTATTTCCCTGTTGTGCCACTTCATACTTGTACTCAATTACATTTTTAGAGATAGATATTGTTTCCTGATGACCCAACAGACCCAAACATCAGCCGACTAGAGCTGAGCTTCACCTCCTGATTCAAATGAACATGCACATAAAGTGAAAATGGACTTTTCAGTAAGGAAACATTTTGTTTACACAACTGTTGAAATCTAGGAATGAACAATATTTGCTTATTCATACATTCTACGGTTTTTATTGAGAGTGGAGTAGATTTAATTTTACAGCTTTTTAACTAAGTACTTTTTAAAACTTTTTTGTTGAAAATGTATTGTTAAAAAATTTAAATATTTATTAAATTTAATATTATTATTATTATTTTTAAAAGTATCTGAAGTGAATCAATTAAATAAAATAAATGTTGTACTCAGCCAATAATTAGCTGTGAAAGAAGACTCTCTATTCTGGAAAATTGCTCTAACTGCAAGTGGATTTGTGGTTTCAAGAGCCTCAAACAGTCTGAAGAGCTACATTCTAAATATAATAGTTAACTAGAATTCCTGCCTCATGGTTGTATGCCTCTACCAATCAGACAAGTTGCCGTTTGCATCTGTCTGTCAAGATTCGTATTCTAATCAGTTCTTCCAGTTGTGCCAGATGTAATGAAATTCCCTCCATGAAACATATGTCCTTCACATTTGTTGCAGAGTTAAATTACAAACATTTAATTTAAATTTATATACACTTTTTATCAAATAAATAATTTGAGCTTGATGAACAGAAATATGTGTTCATCAAGTGTATCCTAAACTGCTTCTGGCACATAACTTCACAGACTGCTACCAGACTGTTCATGGCGCTGCTACAGGATTTTGGTGTCTTGCCCAAGGAGAGAACGGCTCTACCAACTGAGCTGCTGTCACCCATAAAACTGAGTAATTCTGCCTTTTACATTTAAAAATAAAACATTTCTGACACAATCAACACCTTAGTTTTCTCCTGGTTAAGTCTTGGAAAGTTCTATTTTATCCTTTCTGATTTCCAAAGTGTAGAAACATGTGCAACTATAACGTCAAACCCTGTTTTGTGTAAACATAACTCCTAAAACCTCCATATTTGTGCTGAAATACGTGACATCATGTTCATGTTTTCAAGTTTTATAAACACATTGTGCCTGAAGTATAGGCATGTTGGCATATACCACTAATGATGATTCAAGATTCAAAAAAATGTATTAATCCTGGATGGAAATTATTTGATAACCATGATATTAACAAAGGAAAAATTGATATTACTGACATTTTTTTAAAGTTTGATACATTCACAAGCAAACAAATGAACCTTGCCTTCTAACTGTTGACAAAAGTTGGTCAAAATAATGAGTCCTTCAGCTACTGTCTTGCTCTAACTTCTTGGTGGAAGTTGATGGGGCTGTATGCTATTGGTGTGGAAGGCCGCATACAAATCTTGTGGTCTCAAAAACATTTTCTACATTTTAGGGTAAAACTCAAAATGAAGAAGCATTTTTGCACCAAACTAAAACTAGGATCCATCAACTATCAGAGAATGGAGTAAAAGACAGAAATGAAACATTACTTACTGAGCTCTGTTAGGTTTATTCCTGACATTGAAAATGGTAGTTAGATATTGCAGGAAAATAATACATGATTATTGCGCTGCTGCATTTTAATGCAGGTATTTACACATTTACAGAATCTAGAATTTAAAGTTAGACTTTATGGAAATCTGACAGGATAAGACTGATAAATGAAGTGAAGTTTTTCTTTGTGTATTCTCCTATAGATTTTGTTATTGGTAATGTCAATGAAGCCATTGCCTGCACTTAGTGAGGAGATATTTTGTGGGGATGAAACACAGATCAAACCCTAGATGAGCAGGGGAAAAGCAAAGTGTCTCTCAACATCTCTGTTTCCATGGCACCCAGCAGCATTTTAACATGCCTTCTTCAAGACACATTGATAAAAACGCCCCAGGCTTTTTCTGGACTTTATTGAATTACAATGTGCATGAAGAGTTTGTTATGCATGTGCTATGGCTTCCCCTGGCTAAGATCAAATATAATCCAAATATTGAAAATTGTCCATGATGCATGGTTGGTGGAGAATCAAGATAAAAGGCCTCCGGCAGTCAATTCTGGTAACGTAGCTAAATAATAAAGGAGGCGAGAAGCAGAAATATAGAGTGTCAGTCAGAGTATGTTATGTTTTTGCTTTGGCAGTCTTACATCAACTCAGCCTCCGAAGTCCAAAGACAGATGTGCTGTAGCTGTGATTCAAGGACCACCTACAGACTTTCAGGCTTTGGTTGGTCTATGCAAGACTCCACATATCATGAAGAAAGAGAGATGAAATACAAGCAGAGAGCATTTTTTTCGTAAGCAGAGGTACCTGAAATCTCAATGAAGCCGAGTCAGTGTGCTTCCCTCCAGCTCAGGAACCTGACAGCAGCAAAGGGATTACACAGATCTATCTCCTTTTCAGGCAGGCAGCTTTTCATTTTTGCACTGCGGTCACACCACAAAGTGACATTCACTCATCCACACAAAATACACAGGTCCAAAAGCTTGGTGACACAGTAACTGCTCCCAGAGCTACTTGGTGAACTGCTGTAGGTAGTAAGATAACCACTAACAATACTCAATAAAAATGGCCCCCAAACCTCTGCTGTTCTCTTTACTGCCCCTGTGTAATGAAGTAAAACTGTGGAACTGAGAAAAGTGGACAAACACAAATATCTGATGTATATTTCTACCAGTATAGTTCATCTTTGGATGCTCAATGTCTGTGAATATTCTAAAGCTTGAAAGGAGACTCAAGCTCAATGTACCAGTATGTTAGAGCAGTTGTTTTTTAAAGGTTTTTATCTGATGCAAAGAAAAAAAGAAAAGGCCTGCGTCACACTTAGAATCAATCCAGAAACTCTCAAGATCTTGCAGACTTCAAGCACTACTGTGTGGTTACAACCTCACAATGTCTATCAGGGGAAACAGTAACAGATTGTTCACATCCTCCATCCATCAGGTATCTTTACCTCTTATCCTGTCTAGAGTAGTGGGCAAATTGAACCCTAATGCATCTATCACTAGGCGAGGGACAGGGTTCAGCCCGGACAGATGTCACAATTCCAGCTCAGATCCATCTGACATCTGGCTGTCACTGGTAACCAGAATTGTAATTATCTTCTCTTTTTTAAGTCTCCCAGAGACTTTAATAAATCTACATGGGCAAGGGCTGAATTCAACACCAGACTGTGGTTCACCTATGGTTCACATAGTGTTTACTCATGAAAATAAACAACCAGACACACAGCAAGTTTGCATCGACTATTTTCCTTAATGAATTGAGTTCACTCAACTCATTATTTTAAGTTAAAAGACTTCAAGACAGAACAACTAATGTTTAGAAGTTCTGACAATAAAAAATAGAACTTTATGTTGGCTTAACTTCAAAAGATAAAGCTTAGATATTTAGGTTAAGTTAATTAAAAACACATTAGCTGAATTTACAGTATACTGGAGACATATGGGGGGTTTCTCTCGTATGTCAAAATCTGTGCAGTGTGAAAAAACTTCTTTTACACCAAATACTGTTGGTTTTCTGTGTCACGGTTGGCTTTTTTGGCAAACAACTGTGTATGGTGTGTATCTATTTTATTTGTAACTGCTTTGTGACATTTTGGGGGGGGTTGGTAATCAAGTAATAGTTGAACAATCATTGAACTGCTCATGGACACATGTAGCACCTCTGTTACTTGAAAAGGAAGCTCTTGTCAGTGCACAATAGCCTGAAAACACACACATACACAAGTACACACACCTGTTACCTTTGTCATCCAGTCTGAATGTGTATTGATCGGAAGCAGGATGGTTCTGCAGCACACAAATAGAAAGCAGGGGATTGATTTTGTGCCTCTTGTTTGATAGAGCGATGTACATTAGAGAGAGCTGAGACGAGAGGAAGGCATTTGAAGTGCAGGAGCAACTTAATGGTGAGGAAATAGTATCTGGTAAAATAAAAATATATATATATTAGGAAGCAAAAGTACAGTTGTTCAGTTTAAAATCAACAGGATGTAACCTGAGTTGTGAAAATACTGAGGTGTGGGTGACTTTAATGGATAAAAAAAGTTTTGGCCAAGGTTTGGTTAGAACAATGACTACCTAGCAGGGCTGTGGTTATAATATTTTCAAATTTCCATACATACATTTTAGAAAGAATTTCTGCCAAGAATTTCAAAAACAAACTTGAAATGCAGTCAATTATTTCCACACCTAATTACAACGACAATTTACTGTGAGTCTTATTTATACAGAATATGTTACCTGTATGGTGATATCTTCTATTTGATATCTGGTGCATGTGAATACACTCAGAACACATTGTTATTGGGATGTGACTGAATGAGTCAGACCACATCTGAAAACCTGAATATATTAATCAAGTATCAAGTAATAATTCAGGCTACTCGTTATTTGTTATTCAAATGGGAAAGGAGAGGAAGACCTAGGACTGCAACTACACAAACCATAAACTGGGGAGCACTTTGCAGCTGAATTGGCTGTGGTGCAGGACTCAAAGACTAGCCAGACATTCACTGCCGACCCGACAATGGCCGAATGTCAGCTTGCTGTGTCACAGCCCTTAGAGAGCGCTCTCCATTACACCATCAAAACAGTAAATGTCAAAATCTTTTGGAAGAATAGACACATGCCATAAGAACAGCTTCAGGTCCCTGAAACACCACCAGAGGGATGAACACTAATTTTAAATTGTCTTGCTCATTTTCTGCAAACTGGTGTAAGGTTTACATCACTGTCATAAGCTATATTCTTCTATTTATCTCTATTTATCTAACACAGTGTTGTTGCATGCTGTGACTTGTGTTCACTGCGCTACCTGACTATCCTCAGTAATTTAACTTTGTTATTAATTTCATCATCCCCCCGATGTTTTTGAAAATGAAACTTTGTTCCACTGTATATTTCCAATGTCCTGCTGAGCTGATCTTAACAGAGTAAATTGCTTCCTGCTATGTGAGACATTCAGTTCCCTTTTAGCATTCATATGTGAACTCTCATAATCTGAGAATTCTTAATTCAGTAGCTCAATAACACAACAGTAGTGAGAAGTGAATATCTTTTAATGGGAAATTATTCCTTTTATCCTATTTTATCTCAAATAGCTTTTAACTGCGTATTATTTAAAGATCACTTCTTTTTAATTAGTGGTTTGATCAACTGCCTGCTGTCTGTTTTGCCTACTTTATTGATGAGGACATTAATATTGCAGGCACTATTGCCTGCATGATTTGCTGTGGGTAATCAAAGTGAGATAAACTAGATGAAAAGGAGATTGCATTGAAGACAATATGTGAGAGAAGATGATCGATTCTCCATCAACCCAAATATAAATCTGTCAGTAGTATTTCTATCAGGAGAGTGGTGTAACAGATTACCACTCTGGCAGCCTTGACACCAGCCCAACCAGAAGATAGAGTTCCTGCCGAGGGGAGGTTACAGATATAAATGTGTTTGACATTTTGTCAGTTATCGATTGTGGATTGCATGTGTGGGGCAGGAAATAGCATCTTGGTGAGCGCTCCGATGTGAGAGGTGCAGGTGAGGCTTCCTCCATGTGGGGCTGTGGGGTGGGTGCACGTGATGTCAGAGGCTGTCGTGCCGTGCACAATGTGGGCTGCTTGTACATCAACAGGGAGCAAGTGATGGAGAGAGTGAGAAGGATGGAAGATGGAGGTGGGTGGGGGTGTTTACAGTTGGCCTCAGTCAATGACAAACACACACATCTTGTGTGATGTCTTAGCTTTTTTTTGACAACATAGACAATATGAACTGTCATGTTTTTATCCTTAAAGCTGTGGTTTTATAGACACCAGTGGGAATTGTCCAAATTGCCCAAAAAACACAATTTTTAATTTTTTAATTTTGCTGCAGCCCATGCCTTATAAGCCCTGCAGGCTCCACCCCAAATGTTTTTAGCAAACTGCCAAATCTCACAGTGAGATCAACCATTGAGCTCATTTAATGAGCTCAACAAAGACAAGAAAACTATTTAAGAATTCTGGAATTGTGATAACTAACTGTAGATAAAATAAATAAAAGTCTCTGTGATACATCAGAATGGCAAAAACTTGTTAAAAGGGGACGGAGAAAAGGGGCTGACGAGGTTGCAGAAGCATTTGCACTGTCTGCCATGTCCTGCTGCCTGACTCCCACTCATTCTATCAGTGTGTCCTTCTTCTCTGCTTTATAGAGAATTAAAACAAATATTATTAAAGGTAGATTCCCAATACAAACAAATGAAATATCCTATTAGGATACTAATATATATATAATACAGGTTCATACTAAAATGTCAACCTTGTTTCATACTAGATATTTGTAATGTCACTACAGTTGTTGCCATGAAATTACTGTATATCAAGATGTCCATGTAATTATATCAAAATTTAAAACCTGTATAGATTGCAATTTTATATTTCATTAAAATTGCAGAATAATTGCTGGGTAATAATTAGGTCTATGTAATTATCAGGCTGTAATTTACTAGGTTATTATGTTTATATTATTAAATTTTATGGTTGGTGGCATGTTTCAGCCAACAGACTGGCTTTTCACCCTGTGTTTTTGCTGCTTTCTTGATTCAACAATCTAAAAAATGGCACAGCCACAGTCTTTGTTTAGGGATCTTCCGGACAAACACCTCACCACCAGTAGTATGTTTGGAATTGGATTGGCAGAGAAAATTTCATATGTTTGCTTTCATTTTTTAATACAGGAGCGGAAGCCTCCAACACCACCTGAGTCAGAGTCTAGGAAAACACAGAACAAAATAAAAAGCTAAAGAATCGAAAGTTTATTGCTTGTCTTTCTTTAGACCACACTTTTTGTCTTTTAAACATACATACTGTATGTAATAGTGCTCTGATAAGTAGAGGAGGGTCAGCAGTGACAGAAAGAAATATAATTTAAGCACTGACGTATACATACTGACGTATGACAGTCATTTATGATAAAGTATCATAAATATGTGATTTTTATTGCAATCAAAAACAGCATGATGCTGCACACCGCCTTTGCATTTTGGTGACTGAATGCAATCCAGAGCACGGGAGACACAATCTGTTTCCCTAAGCAGTAGTCAGTGTGAGATGGAAACATTCTGCTTGCATTAGAAAGCATTTGCTTAGTTATAGCTAGCTGTAGCTCTGTTTCCTGTGTGGATATTTCCTGTGTTACTTTTTTAAAGGCTCTCAGTCTTTGCGTTGATTACTGTATGTATTCTAGCTGCTAGAAAACACATTATACAGACATGTTCCATAAACCATAAAGAGATGAACCAATAATTGGGTTCTGTTGAAGGATGCTGGTTGTCAAATAGTCAAACAACAAACAAACATGCAGTGCAAGGACGCACTTATGTCTGTTTTTCCAGACTGAAATCTTAAATGAAAATTGGATGAAACACCTGGTTTACCAGAGAAACAGAATGGCGAAATTACAGGTGTAGATAAAAAGAACAAATAATGTTCTGGAAAAGGGACATGAAAGCTAGTGGTTTGAACTCTTCTGCAGACACTAGTCATTGACAAATCCACACATGCAACAACAGCTGAAGAGGGTTTCTGATCTTCTTCACTCACCAGTTGTGGAAATCTTCTTTTGCCAGTCCCTTTGCAATTAGAAACTCGACAATGCCCCCTTTCTTTTTATTTATGTTTCAAACTATTGATTTTGTGTTGTTATTTTGTTTCTCAGTCTCATCCTTAGACTTTCATTGGCACAGCAGCTAAAGATGGCAGCAATACAGGCCTGACAAGCATCACCAGACAAGATGCACAGCAAGCTGTGATGTCTATGAATTGCAGAGTTCAAGCAGTTATTGCATGCAAACAATGCGCAACTAAACAACTACTTTTATTTAATGTTTTAGGTCAAGTCCAGAATACACAATTTTTTGTCTGATACACCGATCACTATGTTTGACTAGACTAAATTCTTGACACGATTTTGCTGACATACATGATAGATTACACTGACAGTTGTCAGTCATTATCACATCCATAGTTTGGTAGGTTACCTCCTACCTACCAGCACAGTTATTACAATTGAGTTGTGTGGGGAATTGGTGACATCTCACATCTGTTGTGAATATGACATGCACCAGAGAGACATCTAATGATGTCATTTAAAGTTAATAAAGTCATTGTAGGGAGGAGGTCTTCTCCTTGCTCTAAGACAGAGTGATGCTAAGCAGCAGTTTGCTCACTACTGCCACCAGTGGTTGGGAGCTCCAATTACATTGACAAGCACCACTGGGTAGGTCAACTGGTGATGAACCTATTACATACATACCGAGAGATGAAACAGTACATTTGATGTATATGCAGAGCAGGTATTCATGAGCCATATCCAAGTGGTGATAACAGGTAACAGTCACTGAATGGCCTGATATCCATTAACATCAAATGCTAGAAATGATGATGCGATTCTTCCTCCCCCTCATGTCTGTGGGGAGGAGGTCACAACCCCTCCAATGTAATGTCTTTGAATTTAAAGGAGGATGTTTTTATTTTAGGTAGGAATCCAGGATTTGATGTCAGAATGGCCAAACTCCTATTGTTTCCAATGAAGGATACAGAGACTGAGAGTCATTTACATTTGAAAATTTAGTTAAACTATTAAACTATTAGCATGCCAGCATCCTTTAATCATATAAAATGTTATTTCCCAGCAAACAAAATTATGGCTAGTGAAAATGCTTAGTGGCTAGTAACTTTAGAAAACTACTAACCACAGTGGCCGATGAGCAAAAAGAGTCACATCCCAGTCAGGTGAAAATTCAGGGATATTTATTGGAAGCTGAGGAAGAAGCTGAATGAAAATGTATTGCTAGGAGTCATCTTCAGCTAAAAAACTCTAGATGTTTTGTTGTTGAAAATGTGGTGATGTGATTTCAGTCACAATAAGTTGCAAATCTGTAAATTCAGTTTACTATGTTAATAATGACCTGATAACTGGACTAAATTGTAATTAATTGACTGAATTATCTGTCTTGTAATTATTTAATGCAGAAGTTGTTTTTTAACTGTCACCTTCTTTGTTTGAAATCTGACTCTCAAGATCCTGACTGCAGACTTCCTCAAGTGGTTAAAACTCCTTCAACACCAAGAGCCACCAGGAAACAATTGTTCATTTACAGCTAAAAATAAGCATAATTGGTTATTCTAAAAAAACATTTTTCATTATTAAACTATGACTTGCACCCCAAAAGGGATACTACTGGCCTCTTAAAAAACAAGAGTGAAATCCTATTTTCCCCTCCGTCCATCGGGAGAGGCAGGATAAGCAAAGACGCAGACTTTGTTATTAAAAGTAGAGCTGGCCTCATTTCTGCACAGGCTGAATACTGGGATGGCAGACATGAGCGCTATAAGGACCTTGTTGTCGACTGTCATATGAAGCACTGTCTGGGGAAAATTGGGTTGAGGGGACCTGTGCTTTATGGTCACATCCAGTGGTAAAATCATTGTTATGTTGAATTGTTATGTTTTTTTTTAATAGTCTGCAAACAAACAATATGAAGGTTATATTTCATTGTTGATGTATGTTTCCCTAGTCATCCTAATATTAATAATGTGCTGTACATTATTTTTATTATTATTAGCTGACTGCTGCTAAAGCTGTTGTTGACAGACAATCTTACTGATCCAACTCCAATGAATAATTCAAAGAATCTGATGCAAAATAACACAGTGCTGATGCAACAGGCTAAATAGACTTGACTGAACTCAACTCTGTATGACAATCTCAGACATTAAGTCATCAGAACTAATTATAAGCTGAAATTCAGATATCTACAGCTGTCACACAGGCTTTTTTTTATAGCATTTGACTGCACAGTGTACACACTGTCTTCCTCAAATCACTACTATGGAACTTGTGAAAGATAAACATCCATCCATTCATTTTCTTAACCGCTTGTCCTCGTAAGGGTTGCAGGGGGTGCTGGAGCCTAAAAGATAAACAGAATACAGAATATAGAAATAGAAGCTGAATCCTAAGTACTGTGTACTTAGGAGTTTTGCTACAACTGCTGCAGTAATTTGCCTGTTATAATATACAATATAGTTATGGTGGCTAAATTAAGTTTAGCTACTGATCACATCGCTAAAATAAATCTCCAAACTTCACTAGAGACGTGTTTCCTGTGTCTGGCTTTTGACCAAAATCATTTTTACATTTATTATGACAGCTATATGAGATAAAAGTGTTGCAGGAGCTCACACCCCTCTGACTGCAGGTTTAATGTTCCAGTCTTAATGTAAAAAATATCTTATTATAAGATGCTGTATGTCCTTGCCAAGACATGAGTTGGGGAAAATTCTGTGATAAGGTGGTTGACCTGGTCTGAAATGACAGGGATGTCAGTGGAATGAATAATCTAGCAAAGACAAATAATGAACAGCAGAACAAAATACATGAAGAAAATACATAAACTGTAAATAAATACTTGGGGATACACTCATCATTATGGCATTATTTTGTTAATGTACTATCATTCTTAGCTTAATGTTGCATAGCTTTGATATGGACATTTTGCAGTTAAAAGACCTCATGCGCATCCAATTGTTTATAGCACATGTAACGTAACTGCAGCATCGCTGGTTTGAGTCCGGCTGGATACCTTTGGCTGGATATCCCTTCTCTCACATTTCCCTTTCTTCCTTACTTTTACTTTTATCAAATGAAAGTGAAAAATCCCCTAAAACTGAAAGGAAAAAAACAAGTCAGGTCAACGTGTCAAGAGATGAAAAGTTGACATAGATGGACAAATTATTAACATAAGCTTCAATAGGGAAATGTATTGAATTACTTTGATCTAATTTGTTTTAATCTAGGACAGATATTGTGAGTGTTCTTAGTTCTTTTGATATGCAGAATATGACGTCAATGGAGGAGCAGAGGAGCGTGTGAGATAGAGATTGTTTTTTGGCGATGAAACAAAAAATGTCATTTACTCTATTCTGCCTTTCCTCTTTTTCAGTGTATTCCTTTACACAGATGCATTACCTTGCTCGCACTCAAAACCCAAATACCCTCTACTGTAAAATACTGATTAAAAATGGTCTGTCAATCAATTAAGCGTGAAGGAGGGTGTCTGGGCATTTTTCTTTTCTTAACTAAAGATGTGACATCACTTGTTTAGCCTTGACAGGCCCTGCTGTAAGTACTGTTTGAGAAAGGCTCCCTGTAGCAGATGTTCATTTTTGTTGGCCTTTGAAATAGCAGGATCACTAATTACTCTGACTCTGAGGTCCCTTTTTCAGCTCTGAGCTTAACGTAGGCCAATTCTATTTCCTCCCTGTTGCTGTTATGTTGTGTACAGTTATGTTAATTTGAGTTTTTTCTCAAACTGCACGTGATTGATGACATACAGTCCCCTCTGAAAGTCTCGGATCTGCAAGGGCAGTTCATTAATGTTTGCTGTACTGAGAACAGATGACAATATGAGAGAAATAATAAGTTCAGAATTTTAGATATTGTTTCCTGTTCTTCATAGACATATAGAACATAGAATTTAGAACCTTTGTATAAATACCAACAATGATCCTGGGAAATTTATATTCTCTTTGATAGAAACATAAAATATATTTGATTCAAAGTAATATTAATGTAGCATCACATTCACAGCACTTTATTCAAAACTACTCGTCTACTATTTTCATCTCTAATTCTCAGTGGATTGTAGTTCAAAAATAGCTGCAAAAGGTTTTCTTTAGGTTATCCTTTAATATGAATAAACTTTCATCAGCAAATGCAATGTGCCATTGGGACAAAGGACAAACAATATTAATAATGTTTACAGCATATTTCTGCTCAATTTCATGTTAGAAAATCAGCTTTTCTTCAAAAAAAGACAGAGCCCACTGCATCATGAGTGACCCCACCCACCCTGCACACGGTCTCTTCACCCCCCTTACATCAGGCAGAAGGCTGCGCAGCCTGAAGGCAAAGACCACCAGACTGAGAAACAGCTTCTACCCTGACGCAGTCAGTATAGTAAACTGTGGTCCCCTGTCTTAAAAAAACTGGATTTGCACTACACCCACACACATTCTGACTCATTGCACATAGCACACACATTCCACATATACATTCTTGCACAATTATACGATACTCCCATTGTTACCACTGCAGCTATCTACTCATTTGTTGTATATGTTATTTATTTCTCTTTATTGTTCTTATTTGTCTCACAATATTCACCTTGACCTGAGTTCGCTGTTTCGTTCTTTCATGTCTCATGCAAGAATGACAATAAAGAATCCTTGAATCCTTATGATTCGATATAGCTCTGGCCTCAAGTGCTACTGTGAAGAATCTTGGAGTCATTGTTGACCAGGATATCTCCTTTACCTCCTACATGAAAGAAATATCTAGAACGTCCTTCTTCCACCTTAAAAATATTTCTAAGATTAGAAACATCCTGTCTCAAAGTGATGCTGAGAAACTAGTCCATGCTTTTGTTACTTCTAGACTGGACTACTGTAA
>JAUBNQ010000011.1:1913797-1924252 GCA_032353495.1 Ctenopoma kingsleyae | reverse complement strand
ATGCAGCAGCTGCTGCTATGAAAAAATATTTGTCCTCATTCTGATTTTCATATATATGAAAATCACATTTCATATATATGTGGCTGATTAATTATATCATATTTGTCACAAAGAAATCATCATCAAAATCATGTGTAGAAGCTCATATCTGACCCATCTTCATAATGATTTGATGTTATGTTTCATTATGTTGTTGTATATATAGTGCCATTATAGGAGGAAATGTAGATACTGTGCCTCTAGTACAGCCTTGTTCCATTAATCTTTATAATTATATGAGGCTAATATAATACCTTGAGATATGACTCTAATTCTGTAGTATAGATTTACTGCACGAAGCAGAAAAATTATCATGCTGTCCCTGTTCACCATTTGGTCTAAACTATAGATATTATGTCTTTTATATTATGATATTTTTGTCTTTTGAATTCACAAAAGAAATCTCACATCTAAAAGAAATGATAGTGAGCAAGCATCATGTACTAACAGTGGTGGATCTAGAAAATTTTACATGGGGGGGCAAAGGTCTAGGCTGGGTGGCAATGCTGGACCTCCTCATTGAAGTATGTGAAAATCCCCTATATGTAAATGGAGTCAACAAAATATCCACAAATGCACTTTAAAAGGGGGCAAGGCTCTACAACAGGGGGGCAGTTGTCTTCCCCCTGAAGACTAATGCCCATAAGAGCCAATAGGTATACTAATGACTATATGCTGTAAACTACAGTATAACAGTTTTTCAGTTTATGATTATTTATGAAACTGATGATTATGTATGTTATATTTACAACTGAAAGAAAAATTCAGGTTGCCTGAGGTCACTGCTGCCAAAAGGGGTCAAACCTACTTTTTACACCATATCTCTGTATGTTTATTTGGAGTTTTCAATAAAGACATAAAACATCATCATTTTTTGTGTTTTATCAGCTTAGAAATATTGTGTTTGTGTTGTGTTTGATAGTTGTGACTTTATTGTGATAGGTGTGACACTTTATGCAGAAACCAGTCAGAGAATGATCAACATTAAGTGCTCCACTGAGCGCCACAGGAGATCCTTTCTCCTATTGACCATTATACTGTATGACTGTTAGGAGGAGGGAGACTGATTCCCTCATAGTTATCAGTTTTTACATATGTCATCATTCATGTGATCACTGTTTATTGCACTGCATTCCACCCCTGACTAAGTCAGATCTATTTTATTCATTTTTTTTAATCCACATTTTAATCTCTTGATGTTATTGAGTTTTCTGTATTTTTGTTACGTTGTATGTGTGTTGATGCAGTTCTTTTCTGGTTGTGGTTCTTTACTTTCTTTTTCAACAGAGAGCAGCTGTATCGAGGCTAACAATTTCCCACTGGGATTAATAAAGTTTGTTGAATCTTAAATCTTTAAAATTTGCAACTAATTCACTTACTTTTCCACAAACATGGTTTGCTGTGAGAACACAGTGGGATCATAATGCTGCTGTTGCTCACCACATGCCAGTTGAATAGAGGTAGGCTAGAACTGTCACTGACCCCTGACACAGTTGGATTTATGTACAGGAGGATTTTAAGTTAAAATTTACAACTGTGTGACAGATCCAGCTGGGATGGCAATCACTGATGGCCTTCAGAAACTGACAGACTGCTGCATGTTTCCAGGTAATTCTAATCCTTTACAACCAGGGTTTACAGCTGTCACTGAAGAGTGGAACGTGTGTGTTTCTGCATGCTATGTGTGTGTGTGTGTGTGTGTGTGTGTGTGTGTGTGTTTGTGTGTTTGTATTTTAATGAGATTAGTTTCTTTACTTTCCAGGATGATGTTTTTGAAAACTCAAGCAGCGATGCCAGACTGAGTGCCGATACTATAAGTCATAAACTTGAGAAGACATAATCCTACCTGCAGGCCCATCTCTGTGAGCTTCTCATTATAAAGAATCAAAGATTAGAGAAACACAGCACCTCTGTGCCATCTGCCACACTCTTTCTCGTCTTCCCTGAATAACACCTATTGATCATCTTATTTCTTTTACTCAGTGATCTTATTAGCCTGATCCCCTCCTGTTTCTTCCTGTCCACAAGCACTTCACCTCCTACAGGGACTGCTGCTTTTTATTGTATTAGGCCTCTATTATCATTGCAATGACCACTCTGTCTCTTTTGTAAGATGGTATTTTTACAGTTTATCCACTCTTTTTCCTATTGAGGCTTGTGGAAATTAAACCTAGCAGGTGTTAATGTTGTGGATGGCCAGAGTATATTCAGCCATTACAGATTATTTGCCTATCACGTAAGGAGCAGTTTCTCAGTGGTCTTGGGAGGCGTAGGAGGTGACTACTTCATTCTTGTGTTGTGTTAAGTGAAACATGCCCCTGTATATTATTCCCCTCTTTTGTAGTGGAGTAAAATAATAGTACCTCAAAACTGTACTGAAGTAAGTAAGTTGAATAAATGTATTTATTTACTGTACAACCTACCACTTAATAACTCCTGATTAATAAAGTGCTTTATAAATAATATGTATTACTATTATTTCTGAGACACTGTGTTACAGGGTCAGAAAGAAAATAATTGCGTCCATCAAATCATGACTCACACAGAAAAGTAATTTCATCAGGTAATGTCTGCTGGAAGCCAGTTGTGCTCCCGGTGTGCTCACTAGCTCAGTCTACTTTTGCACAGAGACGACAGTCCAGATGTCCTCATGTCAAGGTGCACGAAGGGTTATATTCAAATACAATTTATCTGCTCAGTGAAAATACTAAAACTCTTTTTTTTGCACTTTTGTCAGATAAATAAAGGTCAAAATCACAGATTCTAGTTTTTAGTGCATTTTAGAAAACCTTTCTGGTAATGGCCATTTTACAGTGAGACTTGTAACTCATGTTGCAGCAAAGATTCCCTGTTACTTGCCTCTGTAACACATATATAAGGAGTTTGGTGATGTCACAAGTGAATCTGTGAAATTGTGTTGTTAAATCTCACAGGCTGCATAGACCAGTGACACCATCAGCCTAATTACGATACCTGAGCAATGAGACCACACCTGGTGTTTATCAGTCAATGTGCTTGATTGAAACCAAAAGCTACAGCAACTGTATATGTGTTGAATATTATTGGATCTCCTAGTTTTTGGAACCCATGGATAAGTGTCTAGGTTCTTTTTTGTGTCATAATGAGAAAGAGGGAAGGAGGATATCAGCACACCCACAACCTCTGTGAAGTACACTCATCGCTCATTAGAATCAAAAACACAGCCTGCTTCTTGTCACTCTCTTCATTAGAGTGCTAAGAGCACAGATGGGGAGCTTCATGACGAGGCACTGGGAACCAGTGACATCTCATCACTATGGATAGGGGAGAGGAAACACTTATCTGTGGCAAAAAGCTCCATTGAGGGCACCATTAACGCTGCACATTTGATTGTCTCTGCACTTTCACTCCCGCTGACTCTGACAGGTCGCCATCTATGTCTTGATTTTATCACCGGTGTTCCTGCTAAGTCATTTCTAGTGGCTTCTCCAATCACAGAATGAGATTGGACAGCTTGAGATCGACTCAGATTGCTATCCTCTTAAATTCAACAACCCCAGCAGTCTTAACCCAATGTTCCTAAGTTTACCTTTGAAAAAGAAAGTACACCTGAAAAATTACACTGAGGCCAAATGAAAAATTTTAATACAGTTTAAAACTGTTAATACAGTTTGTTTCAAAGACACTGACATAAGATTCCTATGCACAATAACAACAAGTCTCTTTTAGCTCATTGTTTTGTTATTTGATCTGCTTCCTTCCTAGTAGGGTTGGATTGCCTGGGGGGGCAAGAGGGCAGCTATGCCCCCCTAGCTGTACCCCTGTAGGTGACTTGTGAGTTTCTGGACCAGTGTCTTGACTGTTCTTGAGTGGCCCGACCAAGGTGACAGTTCAGAGACACTTCAGATCCAATGTGAAGGCACTTGAGAGGATCTTTCTGGAAGAATAAACTGCCTAAGACCAGGTGTGGTTGTCATTATGAGTTATTATGTGTAGATTGATTGGTAAAATTATTTTCTTTTCCCTTTTGTGATACAATTAGAAAATAGTGAAATGTGTAAAAAGGTGAAGGGGTCTGAATACTAGCGATTGTATACTGCAGATTACAAAATCTCATGTCCACAGATTCCTGAAAGTTTGTGAAGCCTTCAGAATTTTCTTTATTTTTGCATGAATATGATTTAAAATGTGATCTGATTTTCACGCAAGTCCTAAAATTAGATGAAGGGACAATTACAAATGACATATTCTGTAATTTAATTAATACAGCATGTTATATAATTACAATGACATAACAATATAACCCTGTTATAAACTAACATATAAGCAAGTGTCTATCTTCAGAGTGGGGCAGCAGGTCTAGTGTACATCACTGATGCTGTGCTGCATATATAGATCATACTGTATTCTTTTTAGTGATTCCATTGGAGGAATGTCAGAATAAGGTTTAGGTCCCAGCTGTTTGCCTCAGAGTTTCTTTCGCGGCTTTGGCTTTGGGGAATGGACTAGTTGGCAGCACTTCACTGGTGGAAGCAGGTTCCAGGGAGTTGACCCAGCATGCCTTCTCTCCCCCAATTACACATTCACAGAGCAATCTCCAATTTGAGTCTCACATTTGAATCCAGATTTGATTTTAAAGGCCACCGTCTGTGCCGGAGCTCCAGTTTGGTGACACGCTACTACTGCTGAATGCCATTTGTTACGTCCATGCTTTTAATTATTACACAGAATAACTGTGTGAAAATATACAGAAATACAGGAAGTACTGTAATGTATCCATACACTGTTTTGCTGTATGTGGTTGGTTGAGAGATTTTGACATTTGACAGTGCTGTTCACAGGTTCCAAGCTGTGGCTGAGCTAGTCTTCCCTTCTGTCATATGAGTGATATGAGCTGTTGCTGCACATGTGCACAGTCTTACTTGGAGTATTAGAAAGTACTAATGTGCAAGTTTGGCCAGTTATCGAAGTGTGAAATCCAACTCCTACAGGAAGCTGTCAGGTGAATTAATCTCCAGCTAAGCTCCTTGTCGGAGAGTCTTCTGGCAACAAAAGGCAGAATGACACAATATGAAAGGTGTGTTTTCTTTCTGAATTAGATAGGAATTTAATATATCAGAGAAGATTTCCTATACAGTTCATGGGTGTTAAGTGCAAAGTTGTATATAATTTCTTACATATTGTTTTCTTTCTAAAATCTTTATTTCTATGATATTTGTAGTGCACAGATTGTATTTCTTGCACTGTTTTGCATTAAATACAATGAGCATTGAATTCATCCATAAAATAAGATTTGTTGATATACAGTACGGCACTATGAGATTGTCTCACTTTATGTTTTTGCTGTCACTGTGGTTTGGCCACAGACTCAATGAATTAAAAATAATATAAAATAATATTGTTTTGTATACTGACTGTGTACATGAGTGTGTGAGAGAGAAAGGACAGAAAGTTTAGAGAGACTGTGCATTCATGAAAGCATTTCAACAGCTCAGGATAACCAAATTTTCTTTCTGCTCAGGTTAAAATGGTTCAGCTCAGACAGATGTGTCCTCACCTCTGCTCACACCTGCATCTGTTTGACTCTGTTCATTTTGCATGCATTCATACTCTTTGTTAAATATTTGCTTTACTTTGTTTAATGCAGCTAAAGGGCAAACACGGATACAGTGTAATGAACTGGAACTTTTTCTCTCTGTCCTTTCACCATAATACTCTGTTCTTGTTTCCAGGGAGTGAGATAGTGGCGCTTTGTCAAGTCCTTTTATGTTGCATACTGGCTCTAATGGAACCCCTTTGCATTGGTATGAGACACACAGGGATATCAACAAGTAATATAACAAGCACATTGATATTTGACTTCCATAGCAGTGACATACAATATTAATCCAAAAGTCAATAGAGAGAGGTGGATGGTGTATTTGGGACGTATTTCTGCAGACCAACCAAGAAATTAACATCACCTTGGTTCCCTGAACAAAAAAGGCGTGACCAAAAAATTGGCATACAAATGTAATGCCATTTAAGGCTGTTCAGGTGACAATTCAGAGGATCACTAAAGTCAAACTAATTCATCCTGTGGGAGGGTCACATATATGTGTGGCACATTTTATGACAATCTATCAAACAGTTGTTTATATTTCACTGACAACCATAATTATCTACCTCATGTTGGTGCAAAAGGAAATAATAATAATAATAATTGATACCCTTGGGGAAATTGTTGTTTGGACGGCTGCCAGACCTGTGTCAGCGCTACTACAGAGTAGCAGTGTCTTGTCCAAGGACACCTCGACATGTAGCTTGCCGGGACTTGGAATCAAACCACTCACCCTTGGGTTTGAACATGACTGCTCTACCCACTGAGCTATCATGCCGCCAATAAAGATAATTAATACTAAAAATAAAATAATATAAAATAATAAATAGCTAGAGGGTCACTCATGCCACTGTATTCATCTTCTGGGAGCCATAAATGTCTGTGCAAAAGTTTTGTGCCAATCCATCTAATAGATGTTGACACACTTAACATCAGAGTGAGTAGGTCTCGCCCTTTGGGGCCCATTGATGTCTGTAAAAAAGTCATGGCAATCCATCCAAGATATGTTGTCTCAATTTGCATGGTTAAGAACTCATTCTGGCAACACTGAACACTGATGATCACAAAGCCCTTGTAAACCAGGGTTTTGAATTATCAGACATCAGTGTTCTGTATTCTGAGGACAGGGTTGGGAAACCAGGGTTATTACACAAGGGAGAAAGCACAAACATTAAGGGAAACAACTGCAGCAGTGTTTTAGCTATACTGTATGAAAGTATTTGGGGATCCAGTGTTTTTTCCACAGAATTCCATTAAAGCTTTAATATTCACCTTTTGAGTATCAAGCTAATCGTAGCGTGAATCCACTCTGCCCAACCCAGACCTCCCGCCTCTGCTATGCTCTGCCACACTGAAACTTTTAAATAAATAAGAAGATGCTAAACTTACCAGTCAAACAGAAATAATTGTTAGATTAATCAGATTGGTTAGAGACGTACACTTCACCCAAACACCTTCAGAAGGGAATATATTTCTGCACTGCTGCCAGACTTCTTCACACTAAGAAAAGTATTGAGCATATTTCTAGTAAAAATGTATCTGAAAAAAGTTACATATTGTAGCTTTCAACTGTAGATACATACACCATAATGCGGGTAAACATCAAAAGCCATGCTACTAATGTTCTAGTGGGATTAATGGCTCTTCATTGACAGTGATGATCACAGCGACTGCTGTTAACACATTATTTTCATTTTTTGCACAGCTGACAGCCTTTGTACAGAAATCTGAGAACCACTTACTGCGCCATTTATGATAGTTATAGCCTGTTTCAATTACTCTAGAAGGCTGTGGTAACCATAACCACCAGTTGGGTAATTTAATTGTAGGTGTGATTAATTGCAACGAGCCCTTTCAACTTGTCATGTGACCCTGACTATCTAATTAACCCAGTAAATCAGTTAGCTGTGTTGGCTCTAACCAACAGCAGACATCAAGGCCAGCTCACATTTTGCGAACTAAACTTGCAGAGTTGCATCAATGTGCGAGCGAATGAATCGATACTTTGAGGGACATTTGTTTGAGCCACATACGCTATGTCTGTGGCTCTACAGATTTCCACTGACAACATCTGTGTCTGTAATGTGGTGATGAGCAGCAGCAAGGTTAGGGTTTGGGTTAGGGGTCAGAAATGTGGTGGATGTAAGGTAGAGCAGGAAGATTTGGGGCTACATTAGCAATATAATGGACTGATCAGAGCCGACTATTATTCATCAACAGACTTTGTTCCTTTGATGAACTCAACAAGCTACTGAAGATAGTCTTATATTGTATTGTATCATATCCATCCATTTTCCTGTGACTGGATAAACTCTGGATATACTTGCACAACAGCACTTGGGGTATCTCAAGATTTTGTCACACAGCTACAACACAATTTTTGGGTTCACAAAACTAGTTGCTGTAGTTTACCCAAGGACTTGTCCCAAGGACATCTTTTTTTAAAATATTTTTTGTTTCTGAGGAACTTTTGTATAGCAAGTTAATGCAATAAGAAGTGCAGATATTCAAAAGTAATAACAGATGTACCAGTAGTAGTAGTAGAAGTATAGTTTATTTCAAGTAGTCACCATCTTTGCCTAATGATTTCACAAATTTCAATTTTCAAGTTCCAGCTTCCAAGATCAAAGGAAGGGTCCATGCAAAAATCTAAAATCTGAATTAATATTGAAGTGGATGGATGGTTTTCTCTGACGCTTGTTCTCCCTGTGTTAAAATCCTTAAGGTGATAATTAAGGAAATCCTATGAAATGAAATAAATAGATACAGAGCTCTGAGGAGTCATCATCTTCAATTCAAGACAGAACACTAATAAGACATGAGCAGCAGTAAAGACTTACCTGTCACGGTTCAGCCCTGCTTGGCCTGGTCTCCTGGTGTTTTTATTTTCTGGGGTTTTTCTTGTCCTCTGATTCACTTTCACCCTGTCACGCCCTGTTCGTTCATACATGTTTTCAGTTCTGTTTACCTACCTGCCACGCCCCCGCTCTCTGTCTCGCACTCACCTCTATTGTTCACAGCTGTTTCTACTCACCTGATTGCACCCGGCTCCCAGTCACTCTCCCAGTCACTCTCCCAGCTGTCCTCACTTTAGTCCTTAGTCACACTCCTTTTTTATGCCTCCTTCACCAGTCACTCTGTCGGATCGTCTCTGTGTGTTCCCCCTCAATTAGCTCCCTGTGTTGTTTTCTTCTGCGTGGTTTTTCTATGACACTCTCCTGCAACTACTTACCTTCCTGTGCCTAACTCGTCAGCCCTGGTCTTGCTCCGTTCTGGTCTCATCTCCCATGTTTCCAGCTCCTGTCTATGTCCGTTTTAGTGAGTTTTTTTTGTATTTGATCTGATTCTGTTTCCTCTCGTTTGTCTCGTTTTGGTTACCATTGCATGTTTCCCTGTGTTTCAATTTGTTCTGTATTAGTCTGTTTTATATCTCTTATTTAGAGTACATGCTTGGTTAGTAGTTGTGTTGGTCTTAGATCCATTTTGGTTTAACCCTTGTCTCCCCTGTTTTAGTTTGATCTGTGTCTTTCAGTCCTTGGTTTGGTCACTAGAGTTTTTTCCTCCATGTGCAGTGATTTTTAGTTTATGTGTACTTGGCTTTGTTATTAAACTTCTTTAGTTCAGCTCTGTGTGTCCGAGTGCATTCCTGGGTCCGCCCTCATCAAAACGTTACAGTATGATCCAACCACCAGGACCCAGCACTCATTCACGCTCTTGTTTTGGTTATGGCTTCAGCAGACAGAGCTTGGGAGGCTTTGGTTATTTCCTGTGTTCTGACCCAACTCCACAACACTGTATGTAATACGTCGAACGCCAAGCAGGCGGGGGAGGTGTTAGTACACATGGAAGAAATAGTGTTTTCTAGGCCGTGGTTGTCCCAGCTTCCGGTTGTGTCCCGCTTAGTTGCTGATATTTCTAATCTCAGACAGGATATTAACGCATGGTTGAAAGAGTCCCCCTCTGTTTTAAGGCCCCCACCCCCTGAACTTGAAATTAAAGCTAGTTCCCCACCTGCTGTTAGCTCTGGTTTTGTTGAGCCTTATCACAGTCTCGCTCCAGGTGGCGCTTCCAGCTGCCTTGGTTCTTTAAGTTCAGTCCCTGTTGCCCTGGTGACTCAGATTCCTTCCTCCTTGAGTCCAGCTGAGGCTTGGGAGATTTGGAAGGAATTAAAAGCGCACTCCATGGACACATCTCACTTTTCCCCCATGGACTCAGAGGCTGATTCTGAACCTGCCGGCGAAAGCGGCACCGGCACCGACCACCCTCTGACTTTTCTCTCCCTGCATCAGCCTCAGCAGTTTTGTCTGCTTTGGTTCCTGTTTCCACTCCTGCCTCGAATCCCCCTCCAGTCTCTGTATTAACTTTGAGCCCAACACCCACTTTGGTCACAGCCTCTGACCCGGCCCCTGCTTCTGCTGCTGCAGCCACATCAGCTCCAGTCACCACTGCCCATCCAGCTTCAGCCCCGGGATCGATAGTATTGGACTCAGCTTCACCCTATAGAGTATCTTGCCTAGCCATTAATCCGAAATGTCTGACAAGAAGGAGCTCCTCTTGTCAGCAATGAGTCAAAAAGAAGTTCTCTCACAAGTTGCAGCTCCCTAGACCCTCAAGCACATCTGATCCTGCTATAGCTCCAGTTCCTGCTGCTTCTGCTCAAGCACCTTTTGTTTTGGTTCCTGTTCCCATCTCACCTGCAGCTTCTAACTCTGCCCCGGCTCCTGCTGCAGCCTCCGACTCTGCCCCGGCTCCTGCTGCAGCCTCCGACTCTGCCCCGGCTCCTGTTGCTGCTGCTGCAGCCTCCGACTCCTCTGCTGCCACAGCTCCAGCAGCCTCTT
>JAUBNQ010000011.1:1762668-1785930 GCA_032353495.1 Ctenopoma kingsleyae | reverse complement strand
ACCTGGGGTTGTTCTTATTCGCCTCAATTAATGATGAATAATATGTGGTTCTAGCTTTATGGAGGGCTTTTTTATACAAGGGTTGCCTACCCCTGGTCTAGGGCATCCAACAGCTCAGTTGACTCTTACAGAAATCTATGTTTTAAAAAAAAGTGATGGTTGGGGGCTTTTTGAAAAAATAGGTTTTCAGACAACAACGGAACTCTTTGGAACAGACTAAAAAACAAAACCAAGTTTTGGATCCATAGATGTTAAGGTGAGCAGATTATTTATTATTGATTCAGTCTTTATGTGTGGTATGTTGAATATCAAAAATATAAAAATAAACTACCTATCTTTAAAGTTCTAACAGCTCCAGCATTTTTGTCCTCCAGAAAGTTTTGCCAGTGCCCTTCCTGTGTGAAAACTGTGTTACCCTCTCTGTGTTGGTGTAACTTGGGGAGAAGCTGCCTCCCCATAGCCCAATGAAACACTTGCCTCAGGGTGTTTTGTCAAACCTCTCCCACTTCAAAGTCTCTCGGCATCCACCAGAGAGGCCTCTGGGGCTTTGGCATCAATTTTAGATCATAAAGTGGAGGAGAGAGAGAATCAAATCTTAACAAAGAACCACAAGAGCCAAGCATGTTATTATTGCCGATAAACCCATGGGCTTAACATGAACTGGGGTTTAAAGATTGGATGGGACTTGGCTGGGGTTAAACACTTCAAGGTGATTCTGCTCAACACAGCAGCTTTCTACTCAGTGCGTCACTGGAATCAGAAGCAGCATGTTTAGCTTCTGTGTTCAAAATGGAATAAGACACAATCTTTCAGACACTGTTCTGAGAAACTCCTTAAACACGCTGAGGAGGTGTGACCCCACAACACCTTTAAACACTG
Source organism: Ctenopoma kingsleyae (assembly GCA_032353495.1). Classification (NCBI taxonomy): domain Eukaryota; kingdom Metazoa; phylum Chordata; class Actinopteri; order Anabantiformes; family Anabantidae; genus Ctenopoma; species Ctenopoma kingsleyae. The sequence continues at coordinate 1,785,051 of JAUBNQ010000011.1, read as the reverse complement.
GATTTACACATCAAGCAAGCAGTGAGCTGCAGCTCTACAAGGCGGTGTCAACTTCCTGTTACACACTGAGGGTCCAATTACTGATACTCTCAGATCCAAAAGGATCAGTGGTAAAACATACCACTTGTAGCATTTTGTTTTCAGAAGGCTCACATCACATAGACTTCCCCATCACCCTCCCAGTAACACATTATCTTATACCTTCAGTTTTAAACCTTACCATGTAGATGTTCATGTGCATTCTATCGTAATGGTATGATTCTTTCCTGCCCTTGTAGTAGGCTATGCAACTTGTTCAGGCCTTCTTCAGGTTTGTTCTGCATCCTTTCTGCTCTTGACATAAAGGAGAATCCCATTTTACAAATGTGTGTGATCAGCAGGGGCAGCTAAGACTTCCATGCATGCAAACAGACTGAGGAAAAACTCAACTTTAATGTAGGAAATAGGCAGAAGGAAGAAATCATGGGAGGGAAGCTGGAAGCCTTGAATGCTGAATCCACTGTAAAAGCAGTTTTTATGTGCAAAACATAAAAACACCCTATACATGTTGTTATCAATGTCACAATGTAGGCTAAAATTCTTAACTATATCGCATATCATGTTTAAAATTTCTTCTGGCACTGTGTTAACCATATCTGAAATACTGTCACAGAGTTGGATTATTGAACTGGTGCAGTTATGGAATACAGTGTTCATACACTGTTTGATCAGAGTAAAGCACTGGTTTTGGTGCTAACCTTTTCAGGTACTGGGGTGGCTGTGGATTTGCAAATTGTCCCCATGAGAGGCTCTAATCCAGATACAGTAGAGACACCTAGTGGCAAACAAAAGAATGCCACGTTGGATTTTATGCGATTTTGCTTACCATGATATTCTACTAATAACCTGTCAGCAACAACACACAGTTATGATTAGCAAGTGAACCTGAAACCTGAATTTCCTACTTCCTAGACTATTTAAAAGAAAACTTAAATTATGATCTCTCAGAAAGAAAAATTATCCCAGATGTTAAAAAGTAAGACCACAGTCTTTCTCTAAGCAAATGCTTGTGCTGCTTTATGTTAAGTATGTAAATTAACTATACAAAATAATATTTTTAAGAGATTAGGTTGGAACAGAAAATGACAGGTACACTGTGCAATTTTTTTTTTTAAAGAAAGTATGTAATTGCTGATGCTGCACAATGCACTTTAAGAAAGAACATGCTGAAAGATACTGTGGCAGTAATCAATACAGCTCAGTTGCTGGGTTGAGCTCCAAAGCCCATATCAAAATTGTGTATTTCTCTGTAGCTTGACCCTTGACCTCACTGAAGTGAATATTGATGACACACAACGCACACCACAGACAACAGTTTCCACTACACAGACACGCATTCACAAACACACATACACACACATACTGTGCATACAATTTAATTCTCCACCATACTTATGCCCCAGGCGATCTGTGGGTGAGCCTGAATGTGATGGAAAGAAAATAATGTAGAAAAATATTCATATTTGTAGACTTTATCATTCTGGTGAATGAGTAACTTGGCGGCAGACCCTCCCATGTTGATATTGTTGCATCAGTCAGAGTCAAGTTTAGTGACTTTTATGGTTATCACCATCATTATTATTCACTCACAAGAAGACACCCACACCCTAAGGGAAGTGGGCAGAGGAGAAGCTCACATCCACTATCCACATGAACATTGACATTTTCCAATATTTCCTCATAATGCAGGCCTTATATTATTTTTTGGACACTCCACTTGAAGGTGTGTTCAAGTGTATTTTCGCCTGTTTTTATTCAGTATTTTTTGTTCAGTGCAGGTATATGTCCCAAATTTCCAAAGACTTGACCTGTTTGCTAGTTACTGAAGTGCACACGAATCCTGGTTGTGGAAGGAAATATTTTTGTACTATTAGATGAATTGCACTGAAATGTTGTGCAGATATTCGTGGTCCCTAAAGGATGAATCCTGTTCACACTGTAGACCTCTTAACTTAACCTCAGAACATACAGTAATCATTTGACAGTTTTGATTGGTTTATTGGTTTTTGGCTTGATTTTAGTAACAATGGGATAAGCATCAGACTGGGATTCAGAAGGTGGCAGGATCGAATCCCTGCCCAGACTCCCAGTCCATCCCCCATACAAAGGTGTGTCCTTGAGCGAGACACCCAGGGCTAGCTCCCTGGGCGCCGCCTGGCCGCTCACTGCTCCCGCCAGGGTGATGGGTTAAATGCAGAAGTCAAATTTTGTTGTAACATGCAAATGTAATCAATGATAATAAAGCTTTTTAAATCAGCTACTGGATGCAATGTTATGTTATTTAGTCCACACATCCAACAAGTCCTCCAACCTAAATACCCACAAAGGTCATTTGTCTCATAATTAAAATACTACCATAATGACAGCTGCTCTGTTCTATTTTTGTTGAGAGAAAATATAATTACCAAAAGCCCAATACATCAAAGGCTGAAACACCAAACAGCGGGGGGAAAGGAGACAAATTATGATCGTTTTGGCTCTCAACATATAACCACACAGTTAAGATTATGAAACCATGGCAGCTGGGTTACATTAAGGAACAAAAACAACCTACTTAAGTTTAAGACACACAAGCAACTGGTTAGGGTTAGGCACAAAAACTACTAGGGTCAAGTAAGTGAAAAGATTGTGTTTTCCTATTCTGTATCATCAGATACAGGAGTATAATAATAGAATACAGGGGTATCAGCAGAGTCTTGGGAAGAGACAGTGTTCAAGATCAGTTAAGCAAGTCTGAATTAGAGGAAGCATCGACAGCACCTCTTCACATTAAGATACACATATATGTGTATATGTGTTGCGGTGACATGAGCATGCCATAAGTGGAGCGGTGGACTGAAGTTAAGCTGTCTGAACAAACTTGCAGGTTTCCCTTCGTTTGTTCATTTTCTGAACAGATGATTTGAGTGAGAGCAGTTTTGAGTAACGAGTCAGTGTTAAGCAAGCTCACTTGCCACTTAGCTACATGCCTACAATTTATGCCCAAAAGAACAATGCTGTGCAAGCCATGAAGCACATGACCACAGAGGTCATCCTTCTCTTCACCAAGAAAGTCTCACGAGGCACAACAGAACTGATTACTGCAACATCTGAAACTAAAGAGAGTTGGTAACATTTGTGGGACAACAGATCCACTTTGCATGTTTAAACAGTTACCATCTGCTCACACCTTCTGTTAGTGCCAGTCATGCCCCAAAAGATGCAGCCATGTTTTAGCTTTTCTAATATTTGGCATAATTCTTTAAACTTTCAAAATGATATGTTCAGGTCGTCCACCCAACTTAAACGCTGCAATGTTTGGCCTTACAAAACTTATTTCCATGACAAGCATAAATTACAATTGGGACTGGTTTCCAGAATGATCCCACCTTTGAATAGTTCTAATTGGACAGAATCCTGCTACCTTGGTGGAAAGCACAGTTTTAATCTGTGTACAGTAACCATTTCTTCCAGTTTGTTACACAACCCTGATATTAATGTGGTAAACAGGCTGTGGTGGAGGGATTCGTCCAGCACTGACAACCTTTGTCCAGCTGTCCTCCTACCTGTCTTTTGAGTAGCACCTGAAAGGCCTCTAGTTTTAGCTGTTAACTTTGGTCAAGTGCTTGACATGTTCATTTCTGAGTCTAGAACAACCAACAAGAGTCTTCAGCTAATGGGTTTGGCTCAAGTAACAAAGAGGCAAACAAAGAGACGTGCAAAATATAGAGGTCCCCTTTGAGTCTCATTTATCAAGGTGCAGGCAACAGATCCTTGGCTTTTGCCATCTCAAGCTTGGACTGCTGGTCTGACTACCACATGGATGCTGGTTATGCTGCAAATTATTTGTCATTTCTATGGTTTTCAGGATGTAGCTGATGTAATCATTGTAAATTTGTGTGGAATACTTTTGTGAGTCTTTTCTTTCTTGGTTGTGTTTCCCTTAGAGCTTATCACCTCTCTGTTTCATGGTTTCTGAGCAACTGTGAGTTGATTTTGATAGTTTACTGAACTGAAAACAAGCCTGGCTATCCATTTTGTAACTTAGAGAATTCATGGTACGGATTACCAGTATCATTATGATGCTTTGATTCTCCAGGAACCTGATAAGCCCTTTCTTTCCTATGTCCCGATCATACTAAGTTTTCTTTGTTCTGGGATAAACGTGGATAAATGGACAAGGTGGCACAGCTAATCTACCACTATCAGCTCTCTGGCCGACTAAGCTGTGTTAAGGCTGGTAATTGTTCTTGCAAATGTCCCATCTCCTTCATCTGCATGATCCCTTACTAAGAGAAGACTTAAAGGTCAGGAAAGTGAATATAATTGAGAATCAGATGGATAGACTTGTCAGCATGGACAGAACTATCTGCCATATATACTGTTCATCATGTACCAGTGAAAGATGTGCATTTGGCTAAAAGGCTCAGTGCCAGTGAATGTGCATATGCCGATAAATGTGCGTCATTGTCTGCTAATGACCGTCACTCCGCCTGTGTGACTGCAGCAAGATTGCCACTAAGTGGTCCTCACCCTGATGCACAACATATTACCATCAATCACCATAACAACAGTGCACAAACTCCTTCCTCACAAGCACACAAACACCACAGCACAAAATAAAACAGGTTGTGGAGCTGAGGTGAAGAAGGAACTTTATTCATTCCCTGCCTCTCTCCTGTCAAGGTTTCGCCTGACAAGGTGTGCACTTAGCACACCATACCAAATAAGAAAGACCAAGAACTTAAGCCTTCACTTTAATTGACTCAAGCCAAATCATTTTATTAATTCATCCCAAGCAACAAATTGCTTAGAGGGTTGTTTAAACCCCTCAACAATCACCCATGTTGACTGAGGGAGCGCTGGGAGGTTGCGGAACGCTTCCTGGTCAAAGTAAAACAAATATGCACAGTGAAATGGGAGAGCTGGTTTAAAAAACAAGGGTTCGTGCCATGCAAGCTCACTAGCCAGTTATCTACATACTGTAATCCTAGTAAATTGAGACACAGTGGCATTTAAGATTTAAAGGTTGCAATTTACAACAAGAACAGTGCAAACATTAAGACAGAGAGCTGCTCTGGAGGCTCCACTACTCCTGCTGGTAGAGCTAAGCCTTTCTGGTTAAATACTGTATGCTGAGGTTTATTTTTGAATGAAGTCTTGTCAGCTTTATTATCATCAAGTCAAATGTTCACAAAGTCTGTTTTATAATTGCTAAATGAGTGTAAACCATGAGTGTCCGATAGGTTACATAAGTTAGTGGTTTCAATAATTGTGTCACAAGTAATAGTTTTTGTGTTTTAAACAGTCATCACTTGAAACAAATAGATGGTTTAAATGGATATTTCTTTGCCATCACGAGCCCTCTTAGATAGAACAATTATACAGGAAATGAAAATTCTTAGTGTGAATGGAGAAACAACAAGAGAAGTGTGTATGAGGAGTGTGAACTTACCACTGCTGTCAAAGTCTGTAAGCTTATTAAGTACTGCTGGTATGTATCTACAACCTATACAGGGGTAAGAAAACAGTCAAATCTACATCTCTGTTCTCCAAATGAATTTATAAATCAGGCAGAGGTGTTTAGGTGTGTAATCATCCGTGATGGCAGCGACTCCCCAAAAGTTAACAGCATAAAGCTTTAATTAGAAAATACAATTTATGGACCTTTCTCTGCCTCTTTCACTGTTCCCCTCGAACAAACACTCAAACACAAGTAGCAGCTATCTTTTTCGTTAGAGACGACAACGGCTTTGTTTTAATTAAGGAGACACTTCACCAATTTTCAAGCTTTTTTTTCTCCATGTATCATTCATCAGGACGGTGTCTGTAGCATCTACAACAGCGTTCTCTGTATCACTGTTAACCATTTATAACGAACTGGCACTCTTCTGACATGCACCGACACACTGGCATCTCATGATTATGGAGAGCCAAAATTGGTCAGGAAGCAGGGTAATAAAAACAGAGCTGCTACAAGCTGATAAGGAAAGCCGACTGGTTTTGTTAGGATCTAGTCACAAACCAATACAAATGAGTTACTGGGTTAAAAGTCACTTCATTCATTTCATTATTTTGCTGAGGGCAAACACAGTGTTGGTTATGCAGGGTTAAGATTTGATAGCTGCTGATTTTTGGTATAGCACAGGTTGTCACTCATGCACATTGTTATATCCTTCTCACCTGCATTTATAGATTGTTATTGACACATGCTATTGCCAGCATGTTATGCTAATGCTATGTGAAGCATCTGCGATGTGGCACTTTCTGTTTCATATCATACTCTCATGAACTCTCTGCATCTCTCTCTGCTTTAATTCTTTTTTTCCTCTCTTTCCATCCAGGTGACTGGCCCTTCTCTCCGACAACAGTCCTTCAGGACATATACAACATGCTTAGAGAATGAACTATGCATGAATTTGGCTATTGCCTGTGCTATTTCCCAGCGGTGTTGTGATCCAGTTTTGTATATGGTCACTCACAGTGTCAGTGATGCTTGCCAGATGAAACCTGGCCTAACTAACCCACTGGATGTAGAGGTTTTATCAGCAGATGGATGTTTAATCATTAAATTGTCATGTTTTAAATCATCGGTTTTAAAGCCTGGTGATGCTTTTTTAACACTGGAACAGATTTGTAATGTTGCATCAAGTGGTCAGCACCTCAAGCTTGATATGCTTCTGCATTGAATCTAGGCCGATCCTACACTGTAGGCTTTGCAAGCAGCCTACATTGTTGTGAGCATTTTTCCTTATCACTGTATCACTTTGCAGTTACTCCTCCAAACTGGTGGTGCGACTTCTGCGGAGCTTTGTGGTGTTTGTTTGTCACTCAGGTGTGTTTTTTTATTTGTTTCAGTGAAATTGACTGGTTCATGTTGGAATTGGAGATAATAGATCAGGGGTTACTTGTACCAGTCACAGTTCTTATGGTCTGCATCACCACAACATGTACTGTAGTTACAATACGTTTCTGAGAAGGTGCACGTCAGGCTTCAAGGCTTCATGCTACCCATCCTTTAGACTATGCATGGTCTAGTTTAGCCCAACACGTTTGGCACAAATGACCAAGGAACTTACACTTGGACAATATCACCTCTTGGTTGTGGACTTTGACTTTTTGTTCTGCCAAGGGTATTTTTAAGTACAGCTTGCAGCACCAAACGTCAACTTGTTTGTGTTTTTTATTTCTTTCTTCATCTGCTTGACCTCTGAAGGTTTCATATGAAGTCAGCAGGGACACCCCTCTGATTGTTTAGAATCTCTCGTGTTTAAAAAACAGTATTGATTCAGCAGCGCCGGTTGAAAACCGCATTTTTCAGTTTCAAAACCATCATTCAGACTGGATTTAGGGTATTACTAAAGGAAAAACCAAAAAAAAATTGACTCAGAAGTAGATTTGACATTTTGAATTTCAAGGGGCTTGATGAAATGCTGTCTTACCCAAGGGGTGTGAGGGTGTGTGTGATAAAATGGGTCTTAAAACTTTCCAAAGACATAAAGTAAACTGTGGCATTGCTCTTATTTTTTTAAAAAAGAAAAGAAAGAATATTACAGTTAACAGCTTTCAATTTGTATGCAAATTCTAGTTTTTTTGCGTGCCACTGCTGCTATCACAGATATTTCTCAGAAAGTAACAAGGAAGTGATTTCTCTTAAGAAAAATAACACACCTGACTGTGCTGTGATGAATTATGACTTCAGATTTCCAAGAACGTCTGTCTGCAGGATTTTTGATGGTATTTTGATGGAGATAGAGTCTATGAAAAGTAAGCTCATGCAGTATGCTGTGAACAACAGTCTTCATAAATTATCAAAAAGCCACTGTGGTAGTAGTATTTTGAGTGCCATACATCAAGTCTTGCTGCATTTCAAAATGTCAGATTATTAAGTGGTGGTTTAATAAGCATTTTCTAAAGGTTGGGCTGGTGAAAGCTGAATCTGAAAGTCACAAGTTCAAATCCTCAGACCAGCAGGAGGCAGCTCAGGAAAAGTAAGAAAATGAGTCTGAACATGCGGACGTGTTGCAAAACGAGGCACTTAATGCTCAAATGTCCTGACAGAGAAGATGCAGGAGAGGCCAGCTTTCGGGATTTTACTGAGAAACACAAAAATGTAAATATATAATAAACCACTGCAGGAAAAAAAATGCATTTAAAAAAGTAGTCATTTAAATGAGCTCCTTGAAAGCACATCAGATGTTACCGAAAAAGAAATATTCACACTCAGCTATGCATAGATAGCTGTGAATAATTAATATTCATGGAAAAACGGGGTGTTATTAAAAAGTTGTTTCAGGGCAGATTCCCATGATTTAATGTTAGCAGTGTAAAAATTTCTTTTTTTTTTCATTACCGTGTCCAATCTAATGAGTGATTGCTTTGCATTCTGGGGTTGATGTATTCTAAATACCTGAACCTCATTAGAATTTCCCATTAGAAAGTGTGATGTGTGATGCTGGAGCTCATGAACCAGAAAATCTTACTCAGGCCTGCTAGGAGCCACTGCCTTTTCAAAAATGCATGGACAGAAGACCTTACGGCATAGTCATATTTAGTTATGGTGAATTCTAGTCCTCTGTGTAGTGCCTAACATATTGTTTGGTACAACCATTTTTCCATTTTCTTGTACGCACATTCTCAGAATTTATATTTAAGGGTATTCTTAATGTATTTTGTTGTAGAACTTAAAGCAGCATTTGTACATAGTCCACATATGATATTTGGGATACAGCAATGTTGTGTACATGAGTCATGTTTAGTACTTGGATACTTTGGATACATCAATCTAACCACTGAAGAACTGATCCAGCTGTGGACTGGAAAGAGTTAAATCCAGTGTTGCTTGCTACTTGAACTTAAGCAGATAGGATGTGTCTATGAACTTCAGATTTGACTGAACCAGCAGTAGTTATATCTGTTGGACTGGTGTTATTGTTCTTTATTGTTTCTGTCATTCTCATTGCAATTAATGAACTCACCTCAGAATTATGTTGGAAGGTTGGTCGATTTTTCTAACTATCTTTATTTTGGTTTCTCAGTCTTATAATTGGTTTGTTGACTGTCTCTGGCACAACCTGGGTCCTCATTTTCATAGTCAGGAGCAACAGTTTCCAAAGGTCAACGACTAAAGGAGAGATGCTGGAAAGGTGCTCACAATTCTCTTATAGTGCTGCAATGCCCTTCCAATAAGACTACCATCGTGCACAATCAAACTTCTCCAGATGATTCGAGATGCAGCTGCACAACTTTAAAAGGACGCCTGTCTCACCAATGTTCACAACACTGTACTGTCCTCTCATGGCTGCATGCATCAGATTCAGTGCTCTGATACATGCCTACAAAGTGGTCAGTTAAACAGCACCTTCCTACCTGAACACCCACATTCAGGTCTATAATCTCTCTTTCCCTTTGCACTCAGCCAACAAATGGCGTCTAATCAGCTGTACACCACAAAGCAAAAGATCCCAACCAAAGCCGTTCAGCTTTCCCACAATGGTGGAACAAGCTACCTAATTCTGCAGTCTCACTCCCAATATAAAAAAACTGCTGAATACAACTCCCATGCACTTAATATTTACTTTTTTAAATCTACATCAAATGCTTGCATTAATCATGCTATTAAAGACACCTGAGCAATTGCAACACTTGTGAAGCCAAGGTGCCCGGACGGAGGGATATAGAAGCACTAATGTAATTTCTACAAGATAAAACCAAACTATATAAACACCCGCATTGCTGTCTTGGTTTCCTGGTTATTAACAACATATGTTTGCAGAAAAAAACAACAACTCACCACCATTGTTTGTGTCTGGTGGAGGCAGATATGCCAGTGAACAGCTTTCCAGTCAGAGCATAATGTGTTCAGCACAACACACCCACAGAACTACAGCTTCACTAGAGCCCAGCTACTGTCAATTACTTTGCGGTCATATGAATGAACGTCCCATAAGGCCTTGGATTTATCTGTACATGGAGTTAGGCTCACGTGTTGAGGAGGTAACATCAGACAGATCAAGCGTTGTCCTCTGAAACATATTTTGATCCTGCTCTTAGTGCATGGATTAACAGGTTAGCAGGGTAATGTTGAAATTATTGAAGCTTTCCCATGATGCCTGGTCTGTCATGTTGAGGTTGTGCCACCTCCATATCCGTAACATCAAACCTACTGAGAAGCAGGTCTGCTCTTAGGTTTGGTCAGTGTAAAAGAGATAACATGTCACGATATATATGGTCTAGGTGCAGATATCCCAGATTATTAAAATCCAACGTTTTTGGTTGGTATGAAGAACCAAAATAATTGAATAGATAAAACCCATGATTGCAACATCCAGCCTCACTCACAAGGAACAATTAATTATCAATATGATAATAGTTAATTGTTATGTTATCGTGTTGTTCATACAATAATTAAAACAGAGTTAACATTAAAACCACTATTAGAATGTCATGTTGTGCCTGATTGGTGAGTATCATGTTAACTGATCATGTTACTTTTTCCAGTTTCGGATTTTCTCTGAGTTTCAGTTTTCAGATGTGATTGTTTATGCATGCTCTCTCCTTTCCCCTGTCCCTCTCTCTGGGAACAGGTAAAAGCCAATTTAACCTGCAGTCACCTGAATATGTTCGCTTGTGAAAGTGTCGATATGTCTCCCTGGCTACGCCCCGCACATCTGCAGATAACTCTAATGGAGCGGTTGCTGTGCCAAGTTAGTAAGAGTAAAGTGCATCTGCTTTGCATTCATCATCAACACCTTCCTTTTGTTGTTTATCTTAATGTTTTCTGCCTACCTGCTGCTAGTAGAGATCTGTCTTCCTCTCTTTGTTAGATTAAGGAAAACATAAAAACACAGTACACACTGTACATCTCTACAAGGTTATAAGATTTTATTCTACACTTCCTTGCTTCTAAAGCCCACAGTTTTACTGTGCTGATGTGAGACTATATAAATAAACAACATCACCGCAGCCCACACAACACATTCATTAACATGACTCAAAGCAAACTGTAGTCTGTACAACCTTAAATATGCATATCAACTATTTATGCAGCTGCTGCACACACCTTGGTCTATAGTATTTATTATGTATGAGGACAGCACTGTTGCACCGACTCTTGAAATGCTTTGGGAGAAAAATAATCACACATCCACTACAAGACACGTGGGCAATGGAAACTGTGACAGAAAAAAAAAGCTTATTACATTGGTACAGTGGAGGCAGAGGGAGTGCACATATCAACAAAGCTAGATAAGTGTTTTGTCTGTTCTGTGCCCTGCTGAGATGTACATCATTACCTTTCCCCTGCAGCCACTGTATTAGCATCCAGGCTCATTGGCCTGTCACTGCGCTGCTGACGGGCCCTGCAGGAAGGCTGTATGAAGCTTACAAGCAGCATGGGTTTTGTTTTGTTTTGTGTGTGTGTGTGTGTGTGTGTGTGCATCAGCTGTCTGGTTCGGTCACGCCTATAAGCTAACACACGGGTGTAACCAGCATCAGTAAGGCCCACAAGGACATGGGCAGCCAAATGCCATTGTCATTCTAACGAATGCCGCCGTCAGTTGGAGTGTATGTGTTCAGGAGGAATAACCGCCTCTCTGCTCAAACACAACTCTCAGATTACCATGAAGGAGAGCAAAGCACTGACAGGACAGTGTTTAAAGAGAGAGAGAGAGATGGTTGGAGAAGCAGTGTGTATTCTTCATAGTTCTTAGAAATGAGCGCAGTATTACTTGAAATATCTGCAGAGGGAAGGAGCGACTGTGTTTTACATCCATGTTAAAAGCTTTATACTATGAGCTATATGCTGACATAAGTTGGCATTGCTCACAATGTCAGTTTCTTTAATGCTGATGTTAAGCAGGAATAGTAATTAGACTATCTGACTATCTGTAACAATTCTCCACATCATGGTTCGGTTCAGGCCTGATTTTTGAGACACATTTTGGTTCATAACTCAGTTAGTGTTGTGCTTTTTTCATTTGTACTAGTCCTTAATATTGTTTCATGTCCTGCAGGCCATCACTGAAGGTTTGTACTTTGAGTATGAGCTGCAACAATAACCCCGTGGAAAGAATGCAGTGACATCAGAAAAACCTGAGATGTTAAAGACTAGCATCCTAGACTAGCTCTGGTGGAAGACAAGACAACTGTAGGTACCAGGTACAAGATGCAAAGTGTGTGCATGTGTCTTCAAAAGTACATTTGGTTTTCAGTTGCCAAGCCACAACCAAGTCATGTCAGGGTTGGTCTAAATTATATCCAGGGTAGGTTCATGTTTGTGTGTTGGTGTAGTGAACTTTGTTGGTCTACGCACCTGAGGGTGAGCAGCTCCAGTCCCATCAGGCTACAAGTCGAGTAGTCCGTGGACAAGACACCAAATCCCTGTAGTAACACCAGCATGTACTGTCTGGCAGCTGCCCAGCTACAATTTAACAACTTATTGTAAAACATAACATGCAGTGTCAAAACCATATAAGAAAAAAGTGGGTTTTGAGGCAACAGAAACATTTGGCACAGCTCCATGCCCATGTCTAACTACCTAATTATCCTTTGGATTTATTCAGACCTCACTGTCTTAGACAAGAGCAGGTTGCTGCAGTTCATCATCGAGGGTCAAATTTAGATGTATATTTAACTCAGCAATCAGCCACAAAGGACAATTAAAACTAAAACCACACTGCAGCCCGTACAAACATTTTTAACCTGAAGATAAGATGAAATGTGGTGGTCTGTCAGCGAATCTAATTGAAGTTTTCCTGTCCCTGAACAAAGGATACAGCACTGTGCCTTGACATTTTAACCTACAGTGGGATGAAACATCTCAGCAACAAAGAGATTCAACCAAATCTTCATCCTCTTAATTGGTCAAATCCTCAACAAATTGCCTGTCAGGCCGTTATAGCATGAAATCGGATATGCTGGGGCACAAAGGCGGGATGGGGGTTGATAGGAGATGGAGAGACGGAGGAGGAGAGAAAGGCTGGAGTAGAGCTGTAATGGTCCCCTCTTGGTTGCAGATTAGGCCTGTGGACAGGCTCTTCTTTGATAGGCTGCCTAGTAAAAGAACACTAAATGGAGACATGCTGTGAAGCTATACTGTGGTAATTGAAAAGCAATTACAGTCCTTTCTCTTCATAGCATCAACACACCTAAAAAAACAGTGTCACTATTTCTTTTTCCAACTAATTTGTTCATCTCACCTATTTTTTTTAACCAGCATCTTTCTCACTTATCCTCTAACGCACTGTTTTGTTTTTTGCAAAAGGCAGTGCACAATAAAGAAACATGGGCAAGGAAAGACTTCTCACCTGCTTTGATACAGTTCCAAAGAAGATTACTTTCATTTTGGCCATCAGGGCAAACAATAGGAACGCAGTTGTATTAAATGACTATTCTGGATATATGTTACAGTGCACAGTCAGCCCTTCAAATCTTTATGAACATGCATTTTCCAGCTTATGAAAGTGCTGCTGCCAGTCTTCAATGCATTGTCAAATCTTTTACAGTTCTTTCTTCTACACCAGGGGTCACCAACTGCCAGATCGCGGTCCAGATCCGGACCCAGACTCTGTCCCGTCCTGATCCAGAGCCAAGTCCGACTTGTCATGAAGTTTTAGTCCATTTTGGCGAAGATTATATTTTGACCGGCGACTTTTTTTGTCTGTGTTTCTACACCGCTACTCAGCTAAAGGCTCATCCTACCTGTCTCTGAGAATTCACAAAAAAGCAGGCATGTATTTGCAGCTTGTTGTTCCTTCTGATCTTCTCACTGTTTTGACTTTGCAGATTTTAGTTTCTGCCTGTAAGTCAGTAGAAGATGAACCAGGCACTGAGTCCTAGTCATTCCCAAAGCCACACATGGAACAATGTAATACGCGTCTTTTAATTTGGTGTGGGCCTAGTGTTTTTATCCCTGGTGGGTCACTTAATATGCTGTCTGTATTGTGGCAGTTTGTGGTTTGAGCTTTGCTCTATTAAATTCCCCTTAAATAATCAAGAGGGAGTTTGGATTATTATGTTCTGTGCTGGTTATCTGGTCAGCCAGATGTAATGGCTCATTTAGAAGGACCCAGGTGAGATGAACTAAACTACACCAGGAAAACAAAGGAAAACTCAGAAAAAATTGGGTCAAAAAAATCTTCTGTACTGTTTAACATACCAAGTTGTACACTACAATTAAAGCTGAAATAAATTAGAAACATACAGTATCTAATGTTTGATTAGCTGTACCTGAGGGCTCTGTATGTAATAAATAAAACTGAGCCAAAAATCAAAAGTTAAAATCCATAAAATGAAAACAATGATTTGTACGGAGCTAAAAATGCTTGAAGAACCAAGGAGAACACTATTTTGATGTTATTTATTTGTAGTTTTCTTTCATAGGCCAGCAGTTTTATTCATAGAGCACATTTCAAACATGTAGGCAAAAGAGAATTAGAACAATAAAACTCAATAAATGAGTAAATATAACAATAAAATCCATTAAGACAAAGTAAAACTATAATGAAAAAAACTTGAAACAAAGATGAAAGTAGATCAGACACACAGTTATAGTGCATTTACAGTGGAATAATAAGTTCTAAATGTCCCCAAAAACACCTGAGGAAACAAAAGTCCAATAGAGAAACCTGATATTTCTCTGTTGCACATAATCCTTGCACATAATTGTTCATAAAACCTATTGATTAGTTTAGCTTAAAGTCCTCTAAATTCAGTTTTCGCCAATCTTATCTTTTAAAAAACAAATCTTTATTGAATTTTAGGCAAGGCAACTTTATAACTTATTTCAACTACAGAGGCAATTCAAAGTCTTTGCAAAGGCAAAGAAAAGCATTGGGACATTACAAGCAACAGGGATCAGAAAACAAGGATAAAACCCATTAAGATGAAACAAAGGGTAGCAGAGAACCAAGTAATAAAATGCATGGAAAAGAGTCTCAGTTTGAAAATTGAAAAGTGTGGGGAACATTTAACAGCAGCACAAAGGTTCCAAGTGTGTGCTGCATAGTAGCTGAAAGCTGCTTCACCCTGTTTGGTTTGGACTCGAGACTCTCCCAGCTGACTACTTCCTAAAAATCTCTATTCTTAGCTTGAGCTATGTTATTGACTGTCTTCATGTATCAGATAGCTTGTTTGTAACAGCAACACAGCACAGGACTTTCCCACAGCCTCACATGACAAACGTGACTTGTTAGGAATGTCGGCACAAGACGGCAATTTGGTGGCTAAAAGCCATCAAAAAGAGGTGCAAAGAGTTGGGACAAATAACGTATATGGGCATTGAGGTTGGAGGACTTGTTGGGTTTGTGTTAAAACTTTGGTAGCAGTGATCTGATATTTCAGGTTTTCTTGTCCACGAGTAGAACTGTGTACACAGCCCTTGAAAGGAAAAAGGGACCTAAACAAGGAAGGGTTGTTAGAATTCTCAGAGTCCAAACCCACAGAGGTACTGTGCCGCCCTGGCGTGAGGCTTGATTCAAGTTCCCTCGCCCTTTCTCCAATCCTCTGAAGTATTATTAATTATGTGCACAGACATATCCTTGGGCATTCCAGGCAGAGCACGTGTTGGTTCAAACACAAGTCTGCTCACATCACTTTCACTATTAAGTTGGTTTCTGAGTTATCAAAGATCTTCAATTCGCTTTGGGTTATTGTGTCCCCATTGACTCTCGTCCTTTTCCATTGGCAGTCAGAGCAGAGCTCACCAGCGACTTCGCTTCCTTCTCGTCCTCCAGCATCACAGCAACATCACTTCTTTTTTTTCGTTCTTTTTTTTTCACACCTCGCAGTCCTGTAACTCCCCTCTTTGTCTTTCCTTTCTTGCTTCTCGGGAGCTTTTCATTCACTCCAGGCACGGACGCTGCTGCAGCTGGTCTCCCTTCTGCAGAGCAATGCAGCAAACACATTCCCCTAACTTTCATCACCACACTCACACCAATCCAGCATCCAACCTCTTTCCTCTCAGCCTTCATCCATGTTTCCCTATATTCCCTCCCTAATCTAATTGGTCTCACTTTCTTTCGTAATTGTTGTTTTACGTATGATGTGCTCATCTCTCGTTTTCTCTCAAGCTGCAACGTCTCGTGCTGTTTACACCCAGAAGGATTTAATTAAAGATGTCTTTTGTGTATCGTGCTTGCACAGACATGGAAAATAATGTGTAACCCAACCAAAGCAGTGACAGGGAATTAGAATTGCAGGAAATGTTAAGCTGCTGCTTTTGAATTCAGACGTTTAGATTTCTAGTTTTTGTATTAAATATTACAGTCAGGCTTAGGGTCATTCCTGCAGCTCAGAGGTGCTGGTAGTCACAACTAAAGCCTTACTGTAGTATGTTGTCTTTCAAAATCAGAAAGAGATTTCATTTGTTTGTGATCAGGTGCACGTCCATCTTTCTTTTCTCCCAGCTGCATAACCCTCTCCCTCCTTCTGACCTGGAGTGTAGCGTGACAGTGGTGAGAGGGGCCTAACCTGATTTTCTTTCATTGCATTGTAATACTGCCAAGTCCCAGAGAGCACTCTTCTGTATTATACCGTGTCATAACTTATTCATGACAGCCTCTAAACACAACTCCCAACAACCTGACACACACCCCAAAACTTTCTCTCTTTCACACACACACACACACACACATAAACATAACCGTTCTGGTTGCCCAAGGGGTCAGGTTCACGCCACGACAGGTGTGTCATGATTAGTATATAGTGCACATACAGGTGTTTTGGTTCCACACACGGCTGTTGGACTCAGGGCTGCTCTGGGGAGAAAAATCTTTCTGGCTGAGATGGAATCCAGAGAGTGGAGTCAAACAAGTAGGTGAAGACACAACAGGAGTCAGAGCAGACCCGTTTGAATTAGAGTGGCTTCATCTGAATGAATTTGGAGTTTAAATATGACACGATAAATTCATTTAATAAAAACGGACGGCATAAGCTACATGACAAGGTTAATATTAAATGAATGTTCTGTTGCTCATACATACATCATGATTTTCCAATTTACTTAGAGGTAAAGGAAAGAGGTAGAGGAAATTCTTGTTACTTTCACAGATTTCATTTCAGTAGTTAAATAAAATACTCTCCCTCCTCACGTTTGGGCTTTAATGCAGGTTGTTGTCCTTCATTAGACTATCTATTGATTTATTATAAGACCTGATAGTGTAACATCACCTAATGGAGATGGAATATTCTTCACTCTAATATCTCAGTGATCATTTGTCCCTTGACCACATCACATTTTAGTAATGAAGTGCTTTGCTTTGAAAAGGTGTTTTCAGCATCTAACTTCACGCAGCCTGAATCATTCCTACTTTATTTCTGTCACACTGCAGCTGCTTTGAGCACACATCACTGACACATGGACTATTAACAGTTTAACATTTTCCCCTTTTTATATTCTCTAAGTTTTACAGTCTGTTTATAAAAGGTACCACTGCACCTGTGCTGGCACAGATCGAGCTGCTTACTGTATCCTGTGACTCATTAGATTCTGTAGTGGGGCAACGTGTTTATCTTCAGGTAGACATAAGGACATTTATTTAGTTTGTATTCAATGAATAGTAAAGTTTTCGTAGCCTTTTTTTTTAATACAACTTAAGTGTAAGATCACAGGACAGAGAGAGTTCAGTTCTTGCTTGAACAGAGAAATGTGAATGACAGACAAGTCTCTATACAGGTAAATAACAAGGCCAAATCAACAAGCAAGGGAAGAGTCAAAATCCAGAGCATGAATCTTAACAAAGAGAGCGCGGACGAACCAGCCAGGGGGCAAACACGAAGGTCTAATCTAGGTAAGCAAACAAGGTCGAAAACAAATCCAGGGGCCAAAATAAGTAAGTGGTAGCAGGAATGAAAGGGAGACATGTCAAGGTATCTTTGTGAAAAGCACCAAGAACGTAGAATAAAGCAATATAGGCAAGAGGGGCTGAGCTGGTCAATGGCAACCAGACGAATGTGTGGAGAGGGAGAAGGAAGAGAGAGCAAGGGGATCTGGTGACGAAGAGGAGAAACGAAGGGAAACTGGACAAACAGGACAAACCAAACCAAGTAGACTTGTTTTTACATTACCTTATCTGGCTTTTCTAGCTGCTGCACTGCCCCCCAGTGAGGAGGAAATGCAGTAAAAGAAAAAGTGAGTGAGAAAAATGAACAACAAATATGACGAAGAATGAGATGGAAGCCCTACAACCCTTCAACAAAGACGAATGTCATAGGTTTAGGCTTGATACTGTAGTCATCTCTTTACTTCACTTGTCAGTAAAAGGTGTCGGCAGTAGTGATGGAAATAAACAAAAACTATGAAGATGATGATTAAAGAATGATGATGGCATTGGTGATGAAGAAATAATTTAAAGGTGGTAGATGAAAGATGATCATCCTAAAATGGAGGCAGAAGAAGGATGATGGTAATGACAGTGACGATAATGGATGACAATGACTGATGCTGATGACAAAGATGACAATGGTGATGACGGAGAAGAACGACGAAGAGTGATCACAAATATGACGAATATGATGTTGATGCTGGAGAAAACAGTAACATGTGATGAATGATGATGGTAAGTGGCAATGATGAAAAACAAAATGTTGAAGATAAGCACTGTTGAAGATGACTGAGAATAGTGAGAGAGGTGATGATGAAAATGATGATGATGATGATGATGATGATGATGATGATCAATGAGCATGATGTTAAAGGGTCCAGATAAAGAAAAATGTGATTATGATCAATTATGATAATGGTTATTATGAGGAAGATAAAGGATAGTGGTGGCGATGATGAAGGCAGTCGTCTACAAACTGGTTGGACTCCCAGTTTGAAGCGTCCCTGGACAAGACGCTGAACCCCGAAATCTTGCTGCCTTAAATGCAGCAGCCTGTCCACAAGAATTTCCTCAAGGGGATTGATAAAGTAACAATTCTTATTATTATTGCTATCATTATAATAATTATTATTATTAACAATAGTTAAGACGAGTGGAAATCATGAATTAAAAAAATTATGTTGATGACGGAGACGGGTGATTATGATCGAGATGACGAAATCACATGATGATGTTGATGTGACTGATTTGTGTTGTGTTATATTGTTTGTTTGTTTGTGTTATATTAACACAAATTCAAAAACTCTACTAAATGCAGTAAAAGCGATCATATTCCTCTCATAATATGATCTAAACTAGCGCAGTAAGGGCTTTTCTCCATCTCATACATTGTGCTTTTTGCCTCCTACCCTCCATCTGAATTTTGCATGTCAAAAGTCATGTGATTGCAAATGACCTATTGCTGTAAAATCACTGCATATCAAAAGTAGAAAACGTATACTGTATCCCAATTAACTCTGCGCTTTGTAAATTATAGAGCAATTCAAATGCATGTGAATAAAAATAGGTCAGCAACTTTTTAGTATATCTATTATTATTTACAGTCCTAAACTGTGTATGCGTCTTGTTTTCCTCTGTTTGTTTTCCCTGGGGGGACTCACTTTTATCCCATTTCTTCTTCTCACTGATAAAACTAATAATAGTTTAACTTCTCTTCCCTTCTCTAAACAATTTATGACTGCAATGATTATTTCACGACAACAGCGGCCCTTGAAAGCCAGTCAACAACCAAGAGGGATTGTTATGAAATCTATTTACAGAAGTGTCAGTGTGCATTAGCTTTATGATTTTACAGTGAGTGTTGGAGCAGGGAGCATTTTAGAGCCCCAGTTCAGACTTTCACTGTAAACATATAGAGTTTGAGAATGAAGATGGATTTTCTCATCGGGAAATGTTAGGCTTTCATACTGTTTGAATGTATTCAGGTGTAAATTAGAGGCACAGTAATGTGGGCCAGTTTGAAGACTGGCATAATTACTGTGTGACCTCACTTTGGAGTCAACGGAGGTGGACTGGTGCCTGGAACCATGCAAGTAATATGTCCACAATCTGTACCAGAACAAGTTGGACTGGAATAAGCTGACCTTTAATAACATTTGGAGAAAATGTCAAGAACAAAATGAAAGGACATAAGATATAAACATAAATTTCAGACTCACCATCCACTGTCTCTGTAGCATCACTTTGCTGTCTGTGTTCCTGTGTATTTTTAGATTTCAGATGGGTGTGATACCATTTTGGCAGAGTCACTAGAATGCTTCCTCTGTCTTTGTTTGTGACTCCAGAATATTAATGAGTGCATACCAGAGGAAAGATGATACATCACCCATCTGCATTTTTATTTTCTGATACTAAGTTTTCAAATGAGCATCAAAAGATGAGCAGCTTCACCTTCAACATTCAAGTTCATCGAGAACACTGACACCAGTTGGTGGTTTGAATGTTTTAATGCTGTGGTGGCCAGACCAGTCAGAGTGGCCATGCTGACCAGTGTCCACCACCAACCACCATGTTGTGTGGTGCTGTGGATGATTAGTGGACATTTCTGCAAAGTCCTTTATCTGCTGCAAAATGACAAAACATAATCAATTTGTCATAGCAGTTCCTCTCAGGTACAGTCCTCTGAAAAGGTTCTGGATTAGCAAGGTCTATAAATGTGTGTTTGCTGTACACCAAAAACATGTGGGTTGAAGTTCACAAGGTGAATATGAGCCAAAAGTTCAGAATTTCAGTTTTTATGTCCTCGTATTTACCTCTAGAAAAGTAATTCATTCATCTGAGAAAAGTGGGGAAATCAGTCATCATGTCATTACGCAAACACTGAGCACAGCCAGAACAATTTGGAATGTCCTCGAAAAGAAAGAAACCTCCGGTGTACCGAGCAACATGCATAGAATGGGTCAGTCTATGAAAACATCAACAGCTAATAACAGAAGCATGTCGAGCGCTGTTAAGAAAACCCAAAAACAACAGTTTAGATGGCGGTATTGCAATCCGCCATTCAAAGAAGACGTCAGTGAACAGATACAGAGGCCATATCACAAGTGGAAAACTGCTTATCAGAACTGAGAATCAGAAATCCAGGTTGAATGAATGTGGTGTCTCAGGAATGCCTTCAGATAGTGTCTAGTGTCTGGACAGACTGTAAACTACAAGGTCACTGGTTAGTGGAGGCATACAACCTCAATGTGACACTTCTAATTTTAACTATGCCAACACAATGGATGTGAAATTAAACAATCAAGATGTGCTTAAAATCTAGACTGCAGCTTTAATCTAAATTTAAGACTTTGGTCAAACATTTTAGGAGCTCCAAATACTTTGGATTTAAACTTTAGATAAACACGATTATGAATTAAATACTCAGTTTTTATATTAGTTACAAAACTGTGACTGAATGAAGAGTCTGGAACCCTCAGACGTGCAGTTGCTACGTTTCTTCCCTGGTGATGCTCTGCCAGGCCTTCACTGCAGCTGTCCACAGTTCCTGCTTATTGTTGGGGTATTAGCCCTTCTGTTTTGGCTTCAGCGGGTGAAATGCAGCAATCTTGGTCTGCCTTTGGAGTTTGCATTGGATCATTGTCTATATGCACTATGAGGCAGCATCCACTGAGTTTTGAAGCATTTGGCTGAGTGTGAGCAGATAACATAGCCCTAACTGTTTCAGAATGCGTCCTACTTTTATCATAGCTTCCTTGGTATACATGCCCACACCATTGCACTACCTCCACCATGCTTCACAGATTGATGGTGGCTTTCTGAGAAGGTTCTTCCCTTCTTTAACCTCTTCTGTTACCATCATTCTGGTAAAAGTTGATCTTTGTTGATTGAATCCGTTGGATGTTGTTCCAGACCTACACATCTTTTAAAAATCTCTAATCTGGTTGTGGATAAACCCGCTTTATTTATGCAGGTGAAGTCTCCTCTTGATTGTTAACACAGATACACCTCCTGGAGAGTATTCTTGAACTGACCAACTAATGCAAAGGGGGTTTTCTTCACCAAGGTAAAAGCCTTTTGGTGTTTCTGAGTTCACAATTTCATTGTTTCACAAAAAAAAGAGGAAAGTGCTGTTAGTAAGTTAGTCAGGTCACCTGAATGCAACTGATGTGACTGAATAGACTGAAGGCAAAGGCCCTAGAGCAATTTTAGAAAGAAAAATTTTATGTGATCACTTCTCATCCTTTTTGCTCTCCTTTGTTTAATGCTTTGTAAACCCCTTCTTTAAAGGTGAAAGGGTTAAAAGTTAAGTTCATCATTCTTCACAGATAGCAAACCTATCATCCTGATTTTAAAAAAGTACTGTGGAAGGATACTCAGATCTGTTGCATCAAAACTATATGAAAACTGATATATTAAAATTTAGCAGAGATTGTTCTGGTGGATGTTTAAGTTGGAGTCACAAGAACCTACTGCACACTAAATTATTGATTGTCTGGAAATGTCACATCACATAAACGTGTGTGTACTCTCCACACAGAGA
>JAUBNQ010000011.1:1720426-1751137 GCA_032353495.1 Ctenopoma kingsleyae | reverse complement strand
CTGTAGCAATAAATAGCTCTTTTTGCCTGCAAGAGGTTTTTGTCAACATCATTTTACGTCCAAAGCAATTCAGCAAAACAGCCTCATGCTCTCAAGCAAAATAATGGCTTGTTATTACAGTCCATTTTTGCACAAATAGCCTCCTGCTTTACATTTTCCACTATGTGCCCTGTCCTCTGTATTAACAACTTGAAAGAGCACATCACAAAACACTGAGGTGCTGCCAGTTAGGCTATGTTCCCAGTATGCCGCGCCTGTGAGCCCCAGGAGGTCTTTATAGTAAGACTGCAGCACAGCATTCCACAACAATACACACACATACACCCGGCTAACAAGCTTTCTGGAGAGGTGTGAACAGCACCTAACCACCAATAGTATCATCCTCCTGAATACTGTAGCTCAGAAAGAGAGAGGTAAGACGGGGGGGAGGCCATAAAAGGGGAAGAGAACGGTTTAACCCTGACCTTAAACCCTGGAAAAAATAGTACTGGGAGTAGAATGCAGGGGATTAGACCAAGGGATTAACTTTCCATTTGTTTTCTAAGAGCATTCGCCACTAGAGGTGGAGGAGAGGAGAGGAGAGGAGAGGAGAGGAGAGGAGAGGAGAGGAGAGGACTTCTTTCTACAACCAGTGATCTATAGTAGACCAGAGGCTTTGTGTAACTCCACATTTTGTCTTCCGCCCATCTAATATTCACGGTTAATCGCAGGCAGTGGAGCCGAACATTTGGAAGACACATACAACCGGGTCTCACTCACTCACTCTCTCTCTCTCTGCTGCTGCAGCCTCAGCCTTCATTAAAATCCATGGCAGGCAGCCAGGGAATCACAGAGTGAAAACATAATGTTTCAAAGTAGATTCCGTCTCAGAGGGAGATTTGGTTTGGGCTGACACACCTAATATTTCATACTGCTAAGATGTCAGGCTCCGAAAAACTCCATTAATCTACAGTGGGGAAAGTGGGAGAGGAGGGAATACCGGTGCTTTAGATAAGAGATACAATCTTCTTGATGGCATCAATATCACAAACTGTATTAATGTGATGCCCGGTGACTTTAGAGCTGGCACATATCTCATATTACAAAAGCTATTAGCTGCACATTGGAACCTATGATTTCTCTTTAAAACTTCATTTTGTAGGCTAGAATCCCAAACGTACGGGACAGTATACACTACACTGTGCCTGTGCCCAGATGTGAAATCAAGGGAATAAAAAAAAAAGGGAATCTAGACATTCTTAGTGATGGTGATGGCCGAACAGTTCCCAGGTCACCCCAGTAGGTCACCAGAGGAGCTAGAGGATGTAAAATAAGGTTGGACACACTCATGCCTCTCCTAATTTTTGTGTGTTTGAAAAACACAATACAGTATAATCCTAAAAAATTAAACAAAACTAACATGTATAGTTATACCAGTACAACACGCACCCCTCCACTGGAGCTGTGTTGATGACGAGGGGCTTGTAGTCTCGCTGCTGTCTCCTACTGAAATCCACCACCAGCTCCTTGGTCTTGCAGACGTTCAGCATGTTGGAACCATGAGTGGCCACACAGTCAGAAGTGTAGAGGGAGTACAGCAGTGGCAAGAGTATGCACCCCTGTGGTGCTCCCATGTTGGTGGTGATTCTGTCAGAGACACACCTTCCCACCCTCACCACCTGAGGGCGCCACTTGCTGGAGGGGGCGCAGTTTCAAGCCCTCAAAAAAAAGTTGCTTGCAAATATCATCAGTCAAGGGTTTTTGAGCCTGTTTTCTGTGCAGATATTTATTTGGGCTTCTCTCCCTGTAGGAACGATCATGGTTCTCTCCACAATAAACAAATATATTAAAGAGTGGGAGAAAAAGAGAAAGAGAGGCAGTGAAAGACTGGATCCGACCTCAAAGACATTCAGCTGATTTATCAAGTATGAAAAATGATCTCATCGTGCAGATTTAATACAGGAGATGAACAAACCTGATGGGGAACAGTTA
Source organism: Ctenopoma kingsleyae (assembly GCA_032353495.1). NCBI lineage: Eukaryota > Metazoa > Chordata > Actinopteri > Anabantiformes > Anabantidae > Ctenopoma > Ctenopoma kingsleyae. Next base: position 1,749,166 of record JAUBNQ010000011.1, on the reverse strand, counting down.
TTTTAAGTTTCTATGTGTATCGTGAGATCTGGAAACACTGATCACAACTAGATAATAATTTTGTCATGTTGAACACATTGAGTCTCTGTCTGCTGCAGCTCCATGTTTTACTTTACAGTAACAGGAAAATCTACCCTACATTTTAATTCAATTCAAAAAACTTTATTTGTCCCCGAGGAGCAATTTAAGACACGTAGAGCACTGTTGCACAAACACAGAACTAAACGGTAGAGAATAAAATAAGAATAAAATAAAAATAATTATCAAAATATATATAAGGTGCAAGACTGCTGATGATGAGTACGAAGAAGAACGTGGGAGAATCATGTTAGATGTGGCAGCATGAGTAGTGAAGTGACCATCAACAGTAAGAAATAAGAATACAAAACATTTTGTCCTTGCCAGATGCACTGAGAAAATATTTGTTTTATGATGTCTTGTTTTTGCACATTCTGCTAATTATTATTAAGTGTAAAATTATTAAATAAAATTAGTTAACAGCAAAGATTCTTCTAGAGGAAGGGGATAGTTTCTGTTTAAGCAAAGTGGCCTGAACCTACCCGCCGCGACCCTTACGATCATAAGCGGTTAGGAAGATGGGTGGATGGGCCTGAACCTATAAACATCATGAACCTAACAAACTGCTCTTTATTTTTGGCTCCTGTGACTTGCCATACAACAGTCTCCGCCTATACAAATAAAAGGCGGCTGCGCACGCTCCGTAGGTCTTCTCCCACGTTCACCGGAACTCCTGCTTCCTCTCACCGGTCTATCACTGACAAGGTAAATTGAATTAATGCCTATCAGCAGCAGTACAGGAATTTACCTTCTTCTCTAACTTTCCCAATGGTTTACACAACTACGCTTGGAGCTAGAGATCACCAGTGCCTTTTGGTGGCTGTGGGTTTTATTAGTAATGTTAGCTGTCGGTTAGAGAAATTGAATCTGACGTAACACGGTTTGAGTAGAGTGAAACATGTGGCCGTTAGATTTATATCTGCTCTTAATACATAATTAAACTGCTGGCCATACTGTTGTGTGCGTGCGTGTGTGTGTGTGTGTGTGGTCGTGTAACAGTAAAGGCGTTTCCGTGCCCCGCTCTCGCCACATTTTCCGCGGCAGCGCCAACAAAGGACCATGTGGCTGTTATCGGTGGAGGCCCGGGCCTGTCCTCGCAGCTCGCGGGAGAACTGACTGTTCCACGCGCTCTGCGGTGTAACTGACGGTAACTAGCGGCGGTAGTGACGTCGCGTTAATAAGCGTCTGCTCGGGAGAAAGAACTTGACCGGAGTGTTCTGTGACCAGGCTGTAGGCGGCTGTCAAGTGCAGCCGGCAGACGAAACGTCGCGTCAGGGAGCGGTCGGTGTTTAAGTCCGGTTTCATGCTGCTCGTACGTCGCACACGTGTCGCTAAATGTCTTTCAGAAAGCTCTTAAAGCTTCCGTTTGTCAACCACGACGTTACATAGCTAGTGTTTCTGTAAGCTAGTGTATCAAGTGGACTTTAGTTAGACTAGTTACAGGTTCTTGGTCTTTCACAGGCTTTATTAGTTGCATTGATAAAAATGTAACGGTGTTCACGTTGTTTAACATGAAGTATAAAGCTAAAGGGCAGGTATTGCATTCTGCAGGCCTGCAGTGACGATGAGGCTGCCTGGTACTGGCACTGCATTTGCAATAGCTGGTGGGGAAATGGCAAGGAAAACCAGTACTGTATAAAACCCAACCCATGTCTGGACAGTCTGTTTATGGCTTTGTCAGTCCAGGGTACTTACTGTAGCTGCACAGACATATAATAGACTCCACCCACCCCCAATTATTGTGCAGCTTCTGTAACTTAGCATTACTTCATTAATCTGCTTCACCTTTTATTAAAGGCCAGAATTATGCAGTACTCCAGCAGAGTTATTCAACTTGGTCTGACACAATGTCGGGAAGAACAGCATAGCTTCACATTTAAGCAGCAGTTAATTTACAGTTCATTTAGTCAGTCATTAGTTTCTTAATTGTGCGACTAGCTACATTCAAGCTGTGAACACTTGAGTCTCTGCACAGTGGCCCATAGAAACAAAGTCAAGGTTAAAGCTCTTTACCCTGTGGGTGGGGCCAGCTAAAAGTCAGTCAGGTTTCAGCAATCACTCGGAGAGCCACACAAACCTGGACTGTATTCTATGTGTTGGTTGTGCAATGGGGTTGGGGCCCTTGGTGGCTGGCCCCACTGCCACTTCTGACCGATCCATCAGAGTCGTGTGAGTGACAATTCTGGCTTGCAGCATGCTGCACTTCACTGCTTTGACTTCATCCCTCTTTTCTGCTGTGTTTTGTTTTTTTTAGAGTCATGGCTGAACTGAAGGAGCGCACGTTCATTGCCATCAAGCCTGATGGTGTGCAGAGGGGCATCATTGGAGAGGTCATTAAGAGGTTTGAGGCCAAGGGCTTCAAGCTGGTGGGCATGAAGATGCTCCATGTAAGTACTACTGATTTAATTCACCTGATTATGTGTCCTTTAAATGTTTAGCTGTATGACACATGAGCCGGTGAATGTACACACTGACCGTTAAGACATCAGCTGAACTGATTAGCCTACTTGTCTATTCCTGACTGCAACACAACTGATTAGCAGACTGTTTCCTGATCCTCTAACATTTGATCTGCGACTGTGTATTACAGCTTAACTTTAGCATGAAGTTATACACATGCATTGTGCAAGATATGATGCAAAAATAACATGTCATCTGGGTCTGTGCCAAACACACGGAAGTAGATTAACCCAGATGGCTTGGATTAAATCCTGTTGTCGGTGCACTCAGTCATGATGCAGGAAGTGAAAGCAAAACAGGAGTGACTGAGCAGCAGATAGTTTCCTGCTGAAACATCACCAGGGCCCAAAATATCACTGTTCATAGAACTCTGCATAAGTGCTGTGAGGTAGTGCTCACATGCTACCTCTGTAGAAATAAAACTATAAAAACTGGTGTCCACTTTGTCTCTGTGCTGCAGGCCTCTCAGGACCTCCTTCAGCAGCACTACATCGACCTGAAGGACAGACCATTCTTTCCTACTCTGATCACCTACATGAGCTCTGGTCCAGTGGTTGCCATGGTAAGAGACCCCACACACACACAGTGGAGATGAGATGAGCTATAGATGCTAAAACATGCTCTCAGTCTGATTTTTGTGGGAACTAACTGCCTCAATTTGCCACTTGTGAAAGTGCAACAAACTAAGCAGCTCATTCACCCCTCCCCCTCCCCCCGTTCCAGGTGTGGGAAGGCAAAGGTGTGGTGAAGACGGGCAGAGTGATGCTGGGTGAGACCAACCCTGCTGACTCCAAGCCCGGAACCATCAGAGGAGACTTCTGCATCGACGTCAGCAAGTGAGTGCAGAGAGCACTGTGCAGGTGCACTGCAGCACACACTGACTGAAAGTGACTGACACTCGTGGTTTCTCTTACAGGAACATCATCCACGGCAGTGACTCAGTGGAGAGTGCCAACAAGGAGATTTCCCTATGGTTCAAACCAGAAGAGCTGGTCAGCTACACTAGCTGTGCCTTTGACTGGCTCTACTGAGCTGGCCCGGCTTCCGCAGCGCTCCTCAACACTGACTGGACACCAGTTCAACTTATGCCTCTGATTTCCTGTCTCCCCCTGCAGCCTACAGGGGAAACGAACTTGACAAATCTTCTGTCCCATAGCCCTCACATCCCCATCTGTCCTCCACATCATCATACTGTACTAGGATCTGGCCTCAGTGCAGGTCCAGGTCTGGTTCATACTCATTCCTGAGCTCATTCCCTGTAGAAACATTCCATTGTTGAAATGTCCAGTTCATGACTTGACACTCATCTTTGACTGTCAGTTTTGTTAATGGTGATCTGCTTTCCAATAAAACACACAACACCAACTGTGTCACTCGTCACATTTCACAGCACTGATCTACACGTGCCGTGATCCTGTGCTAATCTCGGATCTGATAGAAGGAATTATATAAAAAGGTTCATATTAAATCCTGGGCAGCATTAGCAGGGAGCTGACATTAGTCAACTGACAGATGGCATTTAGAGACTGACTTTTCCTGCTGCTGCTTCCATTTTTTTTCTGCTTCCAGTCTGTATTAACACAACACACTGTTCTATATGCTAAGAACTTGAGCATAAATGCCCCAGAGATGCTGATGGGTGTAACATGTCCCAGCCAGAATCAAACAGGGTTGGGGTTTGCAGTTTAATCTTAAAGCTGGACTGTAAAGATCACCAGCTGGTTAACTCATGACTGTTATGTCTCATTTAGTCTCGGAAAAAATGTTTACATGTCCAGATACAGTTAGTTTATTAGCTTAGGTCCATGTGACAGTCAAATAAAACAGCTGTGTGCCAAATCCTCCATCACTGAGGTGGTGGTAGTGATGGGGAAAACGACACCTCATGAATCTTTGAGGCTTTCCTTCTATTTGTGCCAAAAAAGATTCGAAGCTTTGAAGTCTCAGCCCAAGTATGAACAGTGACATCTGGTGGTTAACTGGGGTCAAGGCATGTTCTCAAGAGCGCAAGTGAAGCAGCACTCACTGTTTCAGTCTCAAAGCTCAGTCTGTTTCATTCTGCTAAAGTCCTTGTACATTTATACTATTTAGCGAATACACAATCACATGTTAAATCATTTATTTCATCGAAGAGACTTTGGCACTGTACCAGAAGTAAGTGGTCTTTGTCAACTCTAAATAAAGAGAATAGTAGTGTAATGACAGACTTAATGTACAAATCTACTCATCCAAACACATGACACAGTATAGATCCCAGTCTGTTCATTGCCATAAAACCGAAGCTGCGGGCCGTATGAAATGTGATCTGACTTGGACATGTGTGATGTAGACCATAAGGAGACAACATATATCCTTATTCTGTGGTATGAGATTAAAGTGATCCCAAACTTTTAAATGCCCTTTTCCTCACTTTTAACAGTTTTGAATGATAATGATAGATATACATATATATATATATATATACAGGCTTCCTGTGAATTTAGCACCAAAGCTGACCGATGAAGCGTGCTGTGAAGCACTGATGACGTTCAAAGCTTCAAAACATCACTGGTCACGTGACAGCAGCGTTTTGATACAAGCTCCGAAACAGTGATTCGAGTCATTACGCCTCAGATTGACAGACACAAGCTTCGATGCTTCGGTATCATCTTCCCATCACTAGTGGTAATGCTCAGTCTCTTATCTTTAGAGAGATGTGGTTTTAAACTGACAGGTGTTTCCCATTTATATAATAAGCTGAGCTAAATGACACTTTCCCCTGCAAATCAGTAATGAACAGCACTTGAACTGGTTCCCTTCATGAAGGATATATTGCAGCTGCTGGTACATAAAACAAGTTTTGTTTTGTTTTTCCAGATTGGTCAAGTTCCTGTTTAGTGGGTAGACTGTACCTCTCAACAGAGATCTATTTGATTTGTCAAACCTCTGTTACTATAGACAACAAGAACTGCAGCTTTTGTCCTTGATCTTCACATTCCGTATGACGTGAAGGAACAATTGCGGCAAGCAAAACCAGTTACTTCTGGGACTAACTAAAGTTGCAGCACAAGGGAGAATCACTAGCAGCCACGTTTCAGTCACCTAATGTGTCAAGATAATCTTGCTACAAGAAGAACAAACTTTCAGTACAAGCTCCAATAGACAAAATTGCATGAAGTTAAAAAGAGATTGTCATACATTAACTTGACACTAGGGGGAAGCATAGAGTTGACTAATAGACCATCACAAATATACACGTAACACATTCACATGCAGTGTCATGCAGTGGATAGGCTGTAACTGTTCCATCATAAAGTAGAGTTGTCTGTGCAAATATCATGTGACCCCTGTCACATCTACAGGCTGATCTTACAAGTTAATAGTATCAGATGGTTAACAGCGATACTGGCCCTGGATTTACCTGGTATCAGATGGATACCAAATTTTGCGGTACCGCACACCACTACTTTTCAGATACATACTGCAAACCAATTCATGCAGCAGGATTATTATTAGGTTTTCTTGTTGAGTGGAGAAACTCTGACAATCCACAGTGTTTGAAGTCATAAGCCTTTTTTATTCAGTGTAAAAGTCTTTTAAGATTTTACAAAAAAACCACCAGATAAACTTTCACAGCCATGCGGAAACAGTTTGCAACGCTTGTAAACAAAGAAGCCGTCCATTAACAACCACTATTAGGATCCAAACATTTGGCTTTATTTACAAAGTCTATCAAAGCTTGATCACAGCACAAATTTACCATGTGAAAGGAAACTGGTATACACTATCAAAAAGATGTACAAACTTTAAACTGCAATCTAATAATGTACCTCAACGGTCAGTGTTAATATCAAGAGATTTATAACTATTAACATAGATTTTTTTTTCCATTTGTATCCAAAATAAAAAATTTTTACCATTACCCTCTCAACTCACAATTATTTTTCAGACAATAGTAATCCCAATACATTAAGTCATTTTTATCAAATATATATAGCACCACAATATAATGGTTTAATATAAGTAGGGGGGGCTATCACATACAAAAGACCCGTGTTAGTATCCAAGGAAAAAATTAAAAAAAGAAAAACAGGTCCAACCTGCTCCTCATAACCACCCACATCTGAGAGAACCAGGTCAGGTGCAGGAAAAACTGCACAACCAAGTCCTTCTATGGAAGCTCATTACCACCAGGAAAAGAAAAATTAAAAAGGTGAAAAGTAATGTCACAGAACATTATTATTACACCAAGTAAGTCAAAATTATGACAATGCAAGTTTAAAATGTAATTGTTTTATGAGATTAAGTGGTTTGAAAAATTCTTACCCCTCCCCCCCCACTGATTTTAAATTTTTGATGATCAAACAAATTTTTCTATTATTCAACAATAACCCAAGTAAAAAACCAAGTAAATACAAAATGCTTTTTTTAAATGATTTCATTTATTAAGGGAAAAGGCTGTCCAGACCTGCCTGGACCTATGTGAAAAAGTAATTAACAGCGTCACGATCTGGATCACATGCCATAATTGATACTTCAACAAAGACCCAAAAAACACCAGCAAGTCCACCTCTGAATGGCTTTTCACATAGGTCCAGGCAGGTTTGGAGCTTTTTTGCCTTAATAAATGAAATAATCATTAAAAAAAAAAAAAAAAAATTATTTACCCGAGTTATCATTGAGTAATATTAAAATTTGTTTGATAATATGAACCATTTAAGTGACAAATATGAAAAAAATGTAAACAGGAAAGGGGTACTTTTTCACAGCACTGTACATCAAAATCTACACCACATGAAGTCAGTCTGATCCAAACGTATAATAATTCCTCTATCATAAAGGTTTTTGTTCCAACTGTTTCAGAGAAATGTTGATTCACCTCTTGCAACATTTCTGAGGTTGTAGTTTGTGCTGCTGCTTAAATGCACTGCATTAGGGAGCGTTAGCCTAGCCAATGGAGCTAGTCTTAGCCTAGCTACACTGATATAAATGGGATGAGCAAAACACAATACAATTCAGCAGTAGCACAAATTACATCTTCAAAAATCACCATAGACTTGAACAAATCAATATTTCTCTAACACAGTTTGAACAAAAACTGAAGAAGGTTATATTACAAAATGTTTCTAGCAGATTACATCGACACAAAATGTTAGTGTCCTAATAAACTAAGCATTTTTACTCATGGCAAAAATATTTAAGATAATACAAAAAAAAAAAACCTGTGAAAAATGAAAAATTTTGATTGTTTTTCCTTTCTTGGTGGAAACAGGCTTCCATTTGATCACAGAAGGGGAAAACACAGACAGACAAATCAAGACAGAAAAACCAACCAATGACGGTCACAATAAAAAGAAAAAGCCCCGCACAACATTGACACAATGTGCTCTGTTCTACATGCATTCACTTGATCAGTGCACCCAATCACAAACCAAAATTGCTTTTATCTCCAGCTACCTGTGGCTGGAAGTCAAACATGTTAAATTTTTTTAGATTTGGGGTTCAAGGCGAAACAAGAAATGTTAATATCTACAAGGAAAAGTGAGAAACAGAAAAATCAAAACAGTGTTGATTGTGCATTTGACTATTTCAGGAGAATCTAAGGGAGGGTAGCAGCAGTTAGTCTATAGAACAGTCCTTTTTCATTTTTGTTATACTAAGATATTAATGTGGTTTACTCATGAAGTACTTTAATGCTTCATTCTGCCTTCCAACATCAGAGGAAAATAACTCTCATGACAGATCCTAACTTGAAACCCATCTGCTTTAAATGATTGTGAGACACTTTTAATGTTCATTTGGTCTTAAAAGCTCAGAGTTTCTGTTGAGCTTTGCATCCAATTTAATCAGGAAACAAATTCAAGACCAAACTGGTATAAACAAATCTCACGTAGCTCAGAGAAATAAAATAAGCTACAGAAAATATATGAAACCAATGATGTAAAAAAAACAAACAGATTTTTTAAAAATCACACTAATATTGAATTTATCATAAGAGATTAAAACACAAAACATGGAGAGAAGCATGTTAAATGGTGAGATAAGACCTTCGTTGTTTAAATGGTTGATGAAGATGCAAACAAGCACCATAATAATTAGAATCCTATAAGACACTAAAAACCTGATTGTAAAATGTAACCACTAAACAATACCTAATGTTGTGATTTAAATACCACTCAGTCTCAGCTATTTAAATTTTTGATCTGATTCGATTTATTTACAAAGTCCAGATGGAGTGTTGTAGGCATATAATATTAGCTCTGGTATGTAAGAACCAATACATAGAGAAAGATCTTTTTTGTGTAAGAGAGCAATTTGTGTGCACAAGACAGAAGATTTACTTAATCAAATGAAAATCTTTACCTCCGAAAAATCTGAATCCGAAAAAACTGTAGGAAAAAGTACAGGTGAAACAACACATTCACGCAGAGTAAAATTTTTCAATGCTATAAATTCAGTGGTATCTAAATTACAACAATTAAGGTGGAATTTCACAATTTTCAGTTGCTTACACGATTATTAGTTATTCTGGCACTTTTTTGCTTCCATAAAATAGATGCACATAATGAAGACGGATTAAGCTTTTTGAAACCCAGATGATTCAGACTTGCTTTACAACCAAAAAAATAAAAGAACATAAACTTCCTGAGAATTGAATCATGAACCTTACTGGTAGAAAGAGAAATTTTATAGATATTTTACCGTCACTGAGAATTTTACATCTGCTCTGCATTTTAAGCCTTTGGCCATACAGTGAGTACTCTGTATATGAACCCTCGCTCACAAAAATCACAGTTATACAATATAATTTTGTTAAATTATTTCATATGTTAATTATATTAATGTAGTGATCATGACTTTTGTGGGTAATATAGGTTTTATTTAACACAGCAAAATAATATTGAATTTCTTATTATTGCATATCATTCAAATTAGAAGACTACTTCATGTGCTGCTGTGATAACAATCTTCCATGTTTGGTGTCTAGTCTTAATATGGATTTTTTTTAGGTAATTATTTGCATATGCTAACACACTGCTAGTCTATTTCACACTCTTGTTTTAGCTAAACGTGGCTAGCATCAGGAGGTAGTAGATAAACAGCTGCAAAAATCTAGCTCTAAGTAGAATCAAAGAGGAGGAATCTTCATTTCCACAGCCAGGCATGGCTATCTAAAACATCATAATCTGTTTCTCTCAACCATTATAATAATGAATATATATATATATATATATATATGCATATGTGTATGTATATATGTATAGAATCTATGTATTTATGCCAGTTTTAGATGTTGTCTTTTGAGAATGCCGCCCTCAGAGACTATTGGAAAAGCAGTGCATTGATCATGTTTCATTGTTAACAACAAACTTGTTTTTCTGTGGCTCAGGTGACTCATGAACTAGCTTGCATACATATGGCTCTGACACAAGAAGAACCTAATCATAAAAAAAAGGTTTTGCATATTACCCTAATAAAATATTTGACACATTCTTTATCGCATTCAGACAACAAAATTGCTTGATTATGTGAATGTATAAGGAAGGCAGATAGTTCTAACATGAATGACAGGATGTCAACCTCACGTCTTCAATGACAGAAAAGACGCTACACATGCTGAATATATAGAGGTTTAAGTGTGCCACATTTTCAGTGTTAAATTATATTCAGTTAAATATGAATATGAAATGAAAGTAAATTTTTAAAAAGATCTTTGCATTTGTTTGTGTTTAATTACATCTTAAAATGTAATCACAAATCCTTTTAAAATTTATTTGAAATTTTACTGTTGTGCCATTAACATAATAATACCAACATGTGGCTGTTGGCCAATTAGAGCTCCTGTTGCCTCTCTGTGGTTTGGTTTTCAAAAAGTGAAATTCTGCCATTGTATTTTCAAATTAAATTGATTAATTCATTATTTACAGATGGAATAAGCAAGTAATATTATTTACTGAGGAAAGTAATGTTTAAATTAACTTTTAATTCTGTCATCTAAATGAAATGTTACTGCTTAATAACCAATTATTAACTAAACATAATTTAAGACTGAAGAGACTTTGTTTGAATGTTTGTCCTTTGATAGGTATAAATACAGCAGACATGGTCAAAAAACAGAAATGTGTAATATGACTGCTGCGGTGCCACCTTTGACCGTAGAGCTGGATTCACTCAGACATTTGCCCTTTGTGGGAAAACAACAAACAGCCCTTCTCAGTCATATGAATGGGGGAGTGTATTTACACAGTGAGAAAGAACGCTACTGGGCCAGTGACAATACCAATGAAAGAACACATTGGATCTGATCTGATTTGATCATCGTCACCAAAGACAAAGCAGATGGTGTTATGACATCAATGTCTTCATATCACATCCTCTGTGCTGTTTCAGTATCTGGTAACGCTGGATTTTCTAGATCCGGTACATCAAACAACACATCCCCACCATGACTTTTGGCGTTTTAACATGTCTGTGTGGATCCAGACTTTTAGTATGAATACGGTTTGGTGGATTTTTGGGGCGTAACATTGGTCGGTTGTGTTGTCAGCTTCATAAAACCTAGGCTCCTCCCTTACAGTAGCTACATCCAAACTGTAAAGTTCAGTGTACTTATTATTGGGTTGGACAGAGTGTACCCTATAATACCAGTAAGGTTTCTCTCTTATACATACCCTGCTGCTCACTTCAAAGTAAAGTTGCTTCTCAGTATGTATTTCTTAAAAAAAAAAAAAAACTTTTTATCTCCACAGCTTCATCATTTCTGTTCCAAGATTACAGCACATTTCTTCAAAGGCCTTTATTTAAATATAGAAAGAAAACTGTTCAGGCTCAGTAGCACTGCAAACACAGTTGCTAAACCTTGTGGTTATTGTGGGATTGGTGGTTTCCGTGATGTGTCTCTAAAACTCCACATCGAGCTCAAAGCTGCCTGACAGTAGATTAGATAGATGGGGTGACAGCTCAAAATGTCTACAAATTATAGTGTAAACCATATATTCACCCACTTTATCTAAATGAGAGATATTTAATGCATGTTCTGGAATGTGCAATAGGATTTTTGTATTTAATACATAATTTAAAAAGTCTGTAACATATAATTTACTCTTCAATGCTGCAACATTCATGTTTTTAGCCAATCAAAATGGCGCTACAACAAAAAACTAGGAAGAAACCAAACAAAACCTAGAGATTCAACATGCAGCTTTAATGTGGACATTTTTGAATTTTGAAAAATGCAACTGAATAGTATAATAATTTAGAAAAATGTGAAACTTTTTTGCACTTAAACATTTTAAAATTCACCAAAAATGTAAGGCCAGAATTCTATCAAAAAAAAAAAACAGCTGAAAATATTTTAGTTGCAGTCTTAGTTGAAGTTTAACATGTATCTGTATCATTTTAGTGACTCTAATGAAAGCTGGGGTGGAAACAACAAGGTAGCATGGATGACCTGTAATATTTGAACCAAAAATGAATGCAGCTGTGAAAGTCTCAAAATATCGGTAATTCTGAGCAGCACTGTGCTAGGATCTCTCTTCAAAACACATCCCTGGATCTATACTCTGTGATTCTGTTTGAACGCGTCTCCACATACTATATGAATATAATCACTTATGAAACTATGCACATTACGTTTCCCACACAGCCAGCCAAAAAGGTAAATGTAAAATAAGCACATTAAGACAACATCTCATTATCCTTACAAAAGAAAAGAAAAAAAAAATTTCAAGTACTTTCAACAAAGTCAAAGTCCACCTGGCAATATTGTTCAGAATCAAAATATACACAACTCTGTTCCTCTTTCCGCCAGCCTTCTTCTCTTCTCAGGCCATTCAGTGGCTGACTATGACCTGAAAACAAACCAAAACTAAATATATATATAAAAAAAAAAACTTAAGACCTGGCTCAATAAATGGTTCTCACAGTTTCTACAGGTCTCTGTGCGTGGCCCAGATTGTGGCAGAGGCTTGTTAGGCTTATGTCGACTTGCGGGACCACCTATTTCTGAGGAAAGAAGGCCGTCTGTTACTCATCCAAATATCTCGCCTGGTTGTACGTTTCAGACAGGAGAGGAGGGAAAGCCAACGCTGCCCTCACCTGAAGGTGGTGCCAAAGAGAATGCCCAAATATTTGTGACTGAGGCCCAAGTCGCAGTTGCTCTCCGAACCCTCAATCGTACAGGTTTCGTGGGTGAATATGGGCACACACAGCTACAAGGTTAAAAGATTGTTCAGAGGGACGCTCCATTTTCAGAAGTATAAAACCGCCCCCTCTTGTCTCAATTGCAACAATCTCCTCCACTGATTCAACAGGAGACCTGTAGCATTGGTTTATGAGTGTGATTCGAGGCTAGCTTGACTCCACGTTGCTGTTGCTTACTGGACTTTTCCAGAGGTGTGTCCTGTCCCGTTTCATCCTGATCTGTCCTGACCCTGTGACCTCAGGGCTCTTGTTTGATGTAGTAGCTGCCCGAGCCATTGCTTTCCTGGTCGGAGGTTCCCTGTGAGAAGGTAAACTCGTCCACCTCCGCTGTCTCGTCCTTCGTTCGCAGGAGAGACTCTACAGACAGGGACAAAGACAGATAAGAGAGAAAACCACACACAGATGAGCCACTTGTGTTCATGCACTTGAAACACAGGACAAGTCTTTCATATTTGTTGCAGGTGTAAGAACTACATAATAAGTATGAAATAAAACAAAAATGCCTTCGTCTGCTTCAAAGTGAAAATAAAACATGAGTAATGCCAAAACTCGTAACTGCTGCAAACTTAAAGAAGAGCACAATACCAGTCCAGACCTGTACTAACAGGAGGAAATGAACATGTGTGCACATATGAAGATTTAATAGTAGAACCTGCAGCATCATCAGTGTCCAGCTCCACAGTGAGGCCCTGTGAGCAAGACTCAGGAGTTCCCCTTGTTAAAAACGCAGCTGAGCCTCAGAAGGCTCAGTGTCGTGCTGATTTTATCTTTAGTGTGACTTTACCTGATTTATGGGTTTGATGGAGATGTGTTCGTGGCCAGGGCCGAGCGCGCCCCTGGGCAGGGTAAGGGGGCGGGCTTTGCTCTTCGTCCCCCGAGAAGCTGCTCCTCCTCCTGCCTGCCTGACTGAAGGGCCGTCGACCAACAGGAATCTTCCTCTCTAAACACCAAGCCAGACTCGGGTAAGCTACCAGGGGCTTATTACACACAAGGGTCATTTCAGCTGGTGTGTGTTCTTAATGTTCTTAGGGTGCTTAGGGTGAATTTTTTTTATTTAACCTCACACTGTTGTCACTTGATATGCCCATCTGAATAAGCCCCTGGTAAGCTGTACTCAGACTGCCAGACCCAAGTAAGCAGATGCCCTGTTAGCTACCACATGTAGCAAATGTATGGAAGCCTGTGCTTTTCAATATTTAAATTATATATACAGTATATATATGGTCATAAAGATACATTTTCTTTTTCATTCAAAACGAGTTCAAATCATAAGTGATCAGTAAATCGTGTACAAGTTAAAAGGTAATTTTCTGTTTCATTACAAAATTGCTAAAAGGAAGTCAAATTTGTAATAATGTCTTTACTTATCTTTGTTTTTGTTTTGTGTGCCAATACAAAAAAAAAAGATCCATTTCACATACAATTTTATTATCATTATGTGAATGTTATGCTTAGGAGCACAGTGAAAATTAATAATTAATTAATCAAATATGACCATTTAATTTCGATTTTGTCAACAATTATGTGCACACAAATAAAAAATAAATATAATTAAATTATTTAATTTTAATATTGGCAGCCACAAGCTTCCATATAAACTGCTTTAACCATGTGCACATAAAGTGTGCAAATTTACCATTAGCATCTGCTTTTGTGATCTGAAAATTTTGACCTGAAGAGGAGTGCAACACCAGACCTTCTGCTCTGAAATACCATAAGAATCTGAAACACTAAAACAAAAGCTCCATCACTACTTTGTCCAAGTGCATTAATCCCACTCAAAAGGGAGGCACTATCTTTTGACAAATTCCTTTAGTGTGACACAAGACACCCAATAAAATATTCCAGACACACCAAACAGGATCACCATTAAGACAGCAGCAGAGTTACCACCACAACTGTAGCTGGTGACAATAAAGAGGAACAGGAAAAGGAGAAAGCAAAGGAAGGAGTGTAAAGAGACAGTGAAGAGACAGTGAAGGAAGGATTACTCACTTTTCTTTTGGCCTTTGTACTGCTGGGCCTTTTTCTTCTGCTTGGGAACAGATTGAGGCATGTCCCTGCCACCTGAAAAACACCCGTAAGACTGGTGACTACTATTACTACTACGGTTGAGTCAGGTACAACCCAAGACAATACTTTGTATCATAAGTAAAGCATATGAATTATAAAAAGCCCAATGATGCCGATCCATTATTACATTCTTCAATGTAGTTCTTCAATAGGTGAGATAAAATAACATTGCCAGAACAACATAAGCACAGTTAAAATATCTAAGGGTATGTATAAGTTTAAGTGGTTGCCAGATGGCTTGCTAAGCCATACTAGGTATGCGGATATCATCAGGAAACAGCTAGTAAGGTCTTCTGGAAATCTAAAGCTGGATTGTCAGCAATACCAAAAATAATATATAGAGAACAGAAGAAACATCAATCTAAATATTCAACATGTGAGAGAACAGCATCCATGGTCATTTTCTTTCACAACACAAACAAACTACACCTAATTGGACTGGAAGCGAACCAAGTACCGCCTGTGATCTTGGTCCCGTTGTTTAGTTCGCATCATGATGCACTGAGAACTTTCACACCAGCCGAAACAAACCACACTAACTCATCAAACGCAACACAGTTTGAGTTAACAAAATGAAAATTGTTAGGATTGAAAGCTCCCTTATTCAAAATCAAGACCCACGTCTAATCTGCCTTTCAGACGAGATATCAAACCACAAATACAAGATGGCAAGCGGTTACTAAATGAAAATACATCATGTTCTTACTCTGTGAAGCAGGGGGCTGGAGCTGGTAGCCTGTCAGCTGACACCATCCCACAGGGTAGAGGTCAGGTGACTCGCAGTCCACCCACTGATCATACTCATCCTCCCAGCCGTCGAAGTGGATCCTCAGTAGGCGGTGCACAATTCTCGTCACCGTGGCAACACACACCAGCCGTGGCTCCATTAGGTCAACAGCCTCCAGCTTCATGCCTTGCCGGAAACCGTGATTGGGAACCTCCTACATGAAATGTGGCGGAAGGGGCAGATGGAAAAAAAATTATTGTCAAGTAAATGGCTGAGAGGTACTGCTAAATCCTGAATCCCATTGTTTTTATATGACAGTAAGCAATAAAGTATTAACTAAAAAATAATGCAGAAGATGCTGAAGACATTAAAAGTCAGAGTGATAAAATCCTAAACACAAACAATCTTACCTTGTTAAATAGTCTGACAGGTGCAGCTATTGAACCTGTTTCTCTGAGGTAGTCAAACCATTTAAATGGCAGTTTAGTGTACCCTGGGGAACAGAGTCAGCGTTGACACCAGAACGTTAACAAATCAGATATGAGAAGATGTTATCAAACTACTTCTACCTAATAACTTCATCAATTTAACAGACTACAAAGGCTTGGTGGTTCTCTCACTGACTATCTGGAAAAGATCAAATAAAGAAAATATACAGGTGTAGCACCTCTGGGGGGCGTGAGTTCAATGCTGTTGATTTCACAGAAGCCAGCAGGAAAGATGGAGGGGGAGGTGCCATGGTAGCAGAACCAGTCGGATCCGTCCACTGCCTCCGAGCCATCAATCCCAATCATGAGGTACCCGTCTGCCAACACCTGAACAGCAGAGAAGGAATGAAGTTCACCCGGAGCGACTGAGTGACAGGTAACTTGAAATAAAAATCTATAATGAATCATTTTAATGGGTCGATTTTCTGTCACACACAGCATCTGGCATGCACTTACCTTTCTTACAGTGGCTACACATATAGCTGAGAGGTTGAGGGGGTCAATGGCTTCTAACTTCATCCCGTCTTTAAACCAATCCCTACACTGGTCCACTTCTTTCACCTGATACACAGAAGACGTTTATAATGTCATAATGACATGAACCAGATAAATGATTCAAAACACTGACACTGGAGAAGTTTTTTCTGGGAACACTTGAGGTCACATTTAGTCACTGACGAAAATATCTAGTTACTACAAACTGTGCTATAGTACTATTCTCTGTAAAAAGATGCTGACACGGTTGATGCCACAATCAATTCAGAACCACAGGGGTAGTTTTGTGACTGTTTAAGACTGGTTAAATAGACAGTTAAAACTGAAACATTAGCTTTTCTATTACCTTGTGGAAGAACTGTGCAGGAGCATCAACTTGGCCGTCAATTTTCTTTGTAATGTCTGAAAAATATATTAACAAAACAAAATGACTCCATATGCCTGAGCTGAAGGAGCATTAGACAGTTCTCACTGAGAAACAGCTGAATGAGAATTATATAATTGTCATTAACTGTATCATCATCTGTGTTGTGAGGCGTTCAGGGACAGTACAGAGTTTAAGTCATTTGTGTTTCTAGAGGCCCGAACGCCCCCGTTATCTCATGCTTCATTACTGTTACATGCTGAGTAATCTACAAACCCTTAAACCAGTAGCAAAAATTAACAATTGCTGGGAATAATACAGAGTTGACACACAGTATGTGGAACAGTAGAGCTTTTTTTCCCCAATTTTATTTGAAAAGGAATGTTCTGAAGCACAGAGCCTGAGCAAAAAAAGATGTCTACAAATATATAACAGTCAAAAACCTGAAGCCTTACACGCATCACTTTTATTAAAGCGTTACTGAATCTACCAAACCCACCGGATCGTTTGAAGCGGTGTCCGATGCTTCGCGACCAACCGATGCTGTGAATGAGAGGACTGTACATGTGGCACCAAAAGTCGTCTGACCCGTCCTGGCTCTCCTCGTAGACCAGCCTGAGGCGACCTCCAATTATCTGCTCCACAAGTGCCACCCGTGTCCGGCACAGGTAGTTCTTATCCACCACCTCTACCCGCATGAACTTCTTAAAGGGGAACTGCATGTTCTCGTGTACCTACAATGAAAAATGATACATAGATTTAGCCAAGTCAAAATTTCTGAAAACATTACGAACATTTTTGGAGATATTGAATTAACATGACAAAAATACTTGCTATAACCAGTGCTATATTAAAATGATCACGCATTTGTGTGTCCCACCTTGTCATTAAAGTCAGGTGGCAGTGTTTTAGCTCCAGTGAGACGTTTCACAAGAAAAGCTTTCCAGTTAGAATACTTATGCTGTATACCTGTTAGAGAGATTACAAAAATAACAGCAACAATTACCACAATCCATCCAAGAAGACATTCAAGAGAAAGACTGAAAACGTTTGGCACTAGGCTCACTTTTTGGAGGTACGAGGGGTTTGCTGTTAGAAGCGCACCATCCCACCTGGTGTATCTCAGGGATACAGAGATTACACCAGAAGTCCTTACTGCTGTCATTATCAAAGCCCTCATACCGCAGGAGAGCCTTGAACCCTGAGGGAAAATAAAAACACGCAGGAGGGTTGACAGTGCTTCCTTCAAACTGGAAACACAGCTGGTGACGCTGTGTTCAGTAGCCATGAAACTGATGTCAATGAACATCTAAGCTCTTCAAATTAGATTTTGGCAGTGAAAGGTGCTTTCAGTCAGTGAGTACTTGCCACCTCCGTCATTTTTAATATAAACATGAAGCAAATGTGCTGCTGATGCGCACAGCCACAAGGAGAGCAAGGGTGACTGCTGCTCTTGTATACGTGCACAGGATTTGCCACAGCACTCATGGTTCGAGATGGTTTATGCTTTTTTCAACTTGCTGCTGTATGTTGGGAGGGAAACTGAAAGAGGTTTCATTTGTATTTTCGTTCTCTGGATTAAAATACATTCTCCCCAGCAGATGAAGGGACAAATCAGTGAAGAGAAACAGCACTGGAGCAAAATCTGGAACAATAAACAGACCAGCCTTTGCTACATTAATCATAACAGTAACAGTCTCCCTGAGTTTAAGCTGCAACTTGTTCTTTTAGCTGTATGACAAGATAATTGTAGATAAATAGCTGCAGACTGTGGTGCAATTGGCTGCTAAAGGTGAGAATGGAGGTAGCTGGAAGCTGCAGCTGTGGTTCAAAATAGTGAACCTTAATGCTGTTAGAAGGCAGCCGCAACAGCAAGCACTCACTGTTGAAAAGCACATTCATATTAAAGGCTGCAGTGGTGGATGCATAGTTGTAGGAATATTCTTACCTGCTAGCTTAATGATTTCTGCTATCCAGTACACCTTAGTGGAAAGATTGGTATCAGAGTTGAGAACTTCAATCCTAATACCTTCTTCTACGTCTCCCCAGCATAACCCCATAGGGGCCTGAAGCACATAGGAAGAAGTTATTATAAGTTATTTAGTCCAGAAAGAAACTAATCAGTGGTTATGGTCGTCTCTAATGTTTACTTACGTGCTTGAAACAGCTGACAGGAGCTCCAACTGTGTTATTGCTACAGATATACCGACCCCAGTCAAAGCTCTCTGCAGGGACCACTGACAGAAACAACAAGAAAAGTAAAGTTGCAGTATAAGCAAATAGAGTAGCACTGTTACCCCAAAACCATCATGACTGCTTTTTGATAACATACCAGCTTTTGATTTGGCCTGGTTCTGTTGACTTGCTTGGTACTGGGCATAAGCTGCCAACTTTGCCATAAGAGGTTGTTTCTGTAAGACTTTTGCCTTTTTAGTTGGTGGTTTGCCCTTTCAAAATTAAAGCAGAAATCAGTGTTTGAACAATTACATATTAATCTTCAACACATGCTATATAGGGGTTATAATGCAATTACCTGGAGCCTTGCCAAGATGCTGGCTTTTTTGGAATTTGAGGAGTAACTCCTAGAACACGACACACTGCAGAAGCGCTTGGTTTTGGAGTAAAAAGCATCTCGTACTCCGACCATCCCACACATCTCACAGGTAGCTGTGACGAAAAGACAAAATGGATACAGGATCTGTCAAAATGAGGCTTGTACATGCTTATATGTACACACATAATTATATCCCACAAATCTACACAGAGCAGAAATTCCAATCATATTCCCTTGTACTAACCCATTCCAGCCTTGCCATCTGGGTAAGTGTACACTTGGCCATTGTTCTTGATGATGGGCAGACTGGCAGGAATGGGGGGCACCACCTCATCTTCACTGTCCTCTGAGCTGGAGCTGCTGGTGGACTCCTCGCTGCAGCTGTCATAACCATCAAACATCCCGAACGAGTCTCTCCGCTTGCGCTCTGAACGTGGGGTGCGTTCAGCCTTCACAGTTGCAACAATGACAAATGACTTAAGAACGTGAATTCATTCTAATATATCAACGCTGCAATAAACATCTGTCTTCAATAACAATACTATGATAATAAAATCAAGCAATGGATTAACTGTAATGTTTCTGTCAGAAAACACTGAAAATATCCATCCATCCATCATTTCACAAGATTTAAGGTGATATTTGTAAATGTCTTATTATATTCGTCACCAGTTCAAAGCCCAAGGAAACAAGCATATATTTGCATTTAAGAAGCAAACAGTCTATTAGTTCTGCACATTTCCTATTTTCCCTCCATATTTTACAGACTCTTTAAAATTTCATGGATTGAGAATGTGGCAGTGGAGGGCAAGTGCAAATTACTATGAAAAGCCACACTGCTCAGAAGAAAATCTGGAGACTATATCTGATCCGGAACAGTGTATAAATGTTTACTGTTGTCACAGCCTGTCTACTTCCTCCTTCGCTTTCAACATAACAGGTGACTACTATCTGACTTCGCTAACATTAGCTATTTAACTCGTAAGCATGCTGTATGAAAAACAAACTTACCTGTCAGTAAATATATTCTGGGAGAAATTTAAGGTCTACAACATAGCTAACTAATATATGAGCTAAGCTAGGGGGCGGCCTTATCAGAAATATCTCCTAATGCTAACTAGCGCTAGCTAGCGTTAGCTAACTAGCGCTAGCTAGCTAGCGGAAACCAGTTTTTCCAGTTTTTATTCACAAAAGCATGCCACCCTCTTCGTTTGCGAGCAATACATGGACCCACACACAAGCGACTAAAGTAAACACGAGCTTAGTTTATTTCTACATTGGGTTTTTTGGGGAACATTTTAATGTTTAACGCTGGTTCAACAACTGGCTGCCTACGATAAACACACAACAAAGGAGGAGCAAATCCTCTGCACTCGGAGGCTTGCGGCCCTTAAATGTTTCAAATGCACTCACCAAATCCCTTGTGTCTTCCATCAGCCCTTCATATAGATAACGTTCTGGTTAACTGTGCTACCCAATGCAAATTAAACCCATACGCTTGGAATAAATTAGGCTTTGGAATACTAAAGTCTAAATGAATACTACCAAGCAGTGTATCAACAAATTACTCTGCTGTTTCTGCGCATGTGCAAGCGTAACCTACTTTCATGTGATTGGTCAACGCGGAATGGAGGTCATCGAGCGATGCAGAAACAAAACACTGCACTCCGCTATGGAAATGAATGAATGGCTTATTCTGATTAAGAATAAAATAGGTCAGATCACTATACAGCTTTTCCATATCATGTTCTGTGTCACAACAACAGCAGTATACACGGAAGGGATATTCATTGTTTAACAAGTTGTTTGACTCAATTCAGATTTATGCTGATACTGTATATAGATAAGATTAGCTTGAGAATTTACCCTCCACTACATTCCCTGTAAAAGTGGTGTTGAGCAAAATCCATTTTTAATTTGAAAAATACACCAAATAGCATTTCAAAGTAAATGATAGACAATTCTGACATAAAATAAATCCTTTATTATATATATAACACAATCTGTCACAGTTCTGAAGACTAGCACTTTCATCTGTCAACAGCTAATGATACAGTAGATTCCACATTTTCATACTGAAAACTATCGGGACCAAACTCAGTAACACTGTACATTTTCATTTTCAAATATAATTACTTGTAAAGCCCACTGCATAGGCCATTAAATCTTCATAAGCATACAATAAAAACTAAACATTACTGGCCACAAACAGAAAACATCTGGTTGAACAGAAAATATAGTAACAACCTATTTAAGCAAAATGTCATTAGGTACAACAGAAGAGCATAAAAAGCAAAACAAAGAATTGTGTTCTGAAGTAACAACAGTAAAGTGAATATGGCTGGAACAACTGATGCACGCTTGTCAAGTAGGTAAGGCTTCATGATGAGGAGAGGAGTTTGGGTCAGACAAGGAAACATCTCCACCTGGTCAGAGCTGATGCTGAGGAGCGGACGGTCAGTGATGAAAGATAAAATGAGGCGAGGTTGTAATTTTTAATTGATATAATCGCTCATAAATCCACCATCACAGGAAACAATTACCTTGATATGTATGTAGGTCTTTGGTCTCAGAGCAGCTCATCCTCTATGACATCATCAACACTTCCTGAGATTGAGGCGACTTCTGAGATACAACAAGGACACAACAGGTTATTCCACAATCATGATGAAAACTATTTGAACAACAATACACACTAGTCTGGGCAATAACAATCCCAGCGACACAGCTGAATTGTCAGGGCCCAAGCTTGTGTCAGATGAATGTTGGTTCTATATTTCAACTGGACATCAGGCCTGATTCTGCACGTGCTACAACAGCATGGCCTCAGACAGCGGCAACTACGCACTGTTAGGAAGCTGATGTACAGCAAAAAGGGGCAAATACTCCACTTGTAATACTGCAACATTTAGTATCCCCAGTTCCCAAATGATTAAAAGTGAAAGAAATGTGAAATTATAAGGAAAGGTGATGTAACACAGTGGTAAATGTGATTCTGACCTCACGTATTCTGATTGTGTTGTAGGGATCAAACTAAATTAGTTTGTATTTACAAAATACAATAAAGATGTTGAGTGAAAACACTTTTTTATCTTTGTATGTTCAAGCTAATTTACAAATCACAGATTTTAGTTTGTATTGTGTTTTAGAAAAAGTCCCACCTTCTCTGGAAATGAGCTTTGTTATATTTTCTGCTTCTGTTTGAGTACAAGTGGTGATTTAATGGGCAAAGGGCTGATCATGGTCAGGATGAAAAATGTCTCCTAAAGGTTCAGTAAGTCCCATATACAGTAATAATATCTTTACTGTGGTTGCTGTCGTCAGTAAGGAAGCAGCTTTCATTTAACACAGTTATATTAGCTCTTCTGTCTCCTCTATCTTTTTCCCTATTTCCATGTTGTCAAGGAAATAAGAAAATTTGTCTCCACGCTCATCTGATCACTTTGTGAGTGGAGGTTGATGATGTGACTTAGTGTAAGTGAATATAGAAGTGTTTCACACTGTTTTACTGTAGCTCCACCAGAACATCTGATTAGACTTAGACCAACTTTACGTTAGACTTCAGTGTCTGTTCTCACCTGATAAGCTGATACAGGAGAGACTCAGCTCTGACGATGCTCCTATCACGTCATCCTATTGGATCAAAAAAGACAAAGTCAGTGTTTAAGCAACTGGAGGTTTTTTTTTTTTAACTCTTCAGCCTGGGGCGTCTTCTCTTACCACTGCATCTATCAAAGTAACGCAAGGTTTGCTAATTCTCTCATCTCCTTTACGTTTACTCTCTCTTTCTCCCATTCTTTTCACTCTTTAGTTTAAACTAAACATCACAAAATATCTGCTCCTCATCCCAGTGTCAATACCAGCTGCACCAAGGACTTTCATTGGTAAATGAAGAATACACAAGTTGTAGTTGTTGTGGTGCCTGTGTCTGACAAATCAAACACAAATGTTTTACAAACCCCACCCTATAAGCTCTGGGGTTATCAGGAACTTTTAAGTCCTGGAATTATCCTACAGAAACCAAATTTAAACCCTGGTTCCTTGTGTCTACTTCTTGTCCACTGTGCTTTCTGTCTCTCAGGGATCCTGTTTTTAGCATGTACCAATGTACCTGAAAAGGTGCAGAACAATATGTGGCAAATGGCAATTGTGTTTTGAAGTCTGACAATGTGTTCTGACAACCCAGACACATAAAGTAGTCCTACTGAGGTGCTGGTGATCCCTCTTCATTTTAGTTGTGTCTGTCCTGGTCACAGGACCAAGAGATGATCACATATTTACTCCATAGTTGGTCAATATTACTGTGCATGAGAAGATTTCTGTCCAACAGGACAATGAGAATTGTAGTCGATAGGTTCTGTGTTAAATTAATACATAATGAAGAAAGCATTTTTCAACTTTAAAGAATCCGGTCTATAATGATATGTGTTCAGTTACTCACCAGCATCCTCTGCAGACAGCCCAGACCGTCGCCCTCAGTCCCGTCATTCTCCACTTCCTGGAAGCTGACAGCGTGACCCAGGCATTTAAGCTCCTCACCAATATCTACAGTCTAGCATCAACAGTTTTTTTTTACTCTACATGTGCAAGGAGACAGGGAGAGATAAAACAGGCGAACACGCAAATAAGTCATAAACAGTTATCAGACCTTTCCCTCGCTGTTGTCATAGAGCTTGACACTGGGCCAGGAGGAGAGCTCAGAGTGAGAGTAGCTGCATAGTTTGGCCTGCAGGGGTTTCCAGGAGGCGCAGTGAGTCAACCGCTCAAATTCATCCAGGGCTGCATCAGTCCATGCCTCTCCTGAAGAACATGAGGGCAACAGTTCGGAAAATATAACAAATACAACACATATTCACATTTAGAACTATGCAAACATAGCTTTCACCTTGTTTGTCTGTGATAAAGGTACAAGGACAAAGGATTTACCTTGTGGTCTCACTCCTGCTAAACTGCACTCAATAGCTTGGAATGGCAAGCTGAGGAAGTCGCTCCTGAAATGTTAATGCAGCAAAAGCAAAGCTGTTATTGATTTAGCTCCTGACACCACAAACAAATAATATTGCGCTCTGCAGCTGCACATTAAAGCGCACCAGAACCCCTTATCTCTGCTACGAAGTATAGGAGGATAACCTGTAAACCTTTCATGGGCAACGTCCTGATTGCAGCACCCACTTGCTCACAAATTCCCTCCTGTATTCACACATGGGCTGAAACAGACATTATGCAGACTTCCTACTAGGGATCCCACAGGGTTAAGTCTTGGGTAATCGCTGAACGGCCTGACTTGGACATTTGCGTTAACATTATCTGATATGCAGCCCAGCCGGGTAAAGTCTGGAGAAGTTCAGGATTCCAGTGCATATGAGAAAGCTGACTAATGTGTCTGTCATTTCCCATCAAGCTTGCTGAAAGCTCCTACTGTATTAATGATATAATTAGTGAAGTGTATGCACTACGCTATTTTAAATCTGTGTGTCTGCTGCCTCCACCGCTCCGTGACTCTTGTGCGCGAACTGCTAATGAATAACGATAATAATAAAAATAAATAATGACATAATTTTTTGACCTTCTTGGGGAAACTGTTGTTGGACACCTGCAGTAGGTAAAGGTGCTACTGTGGGTTTTCTGTGTCTTGTCCATGGACAACTTGACATGTGGCTTAGGAACCGGGTATCAAACCACTGACCCTGGGCTCTCCTGCTGAGCTACATGCTGCTGCTCTCCTATCACAGACACACCTGTCCCAGGTGTGTTTTTTGGTAATGAGAAAACCGGTGCAGAGTTGTCTCCGTGTAACAAACTGAATTTTCTGTCTTACCTCATGCGGCGGAGACTGTCTCTGGGTAGTTCTCCGTTGTCCCCATAATCAACATAGTAAAGGTCCACCAGTCCAGAGCCGAGGACTCCCAACACCCTGGCTCTGTTCCATGTGCCGTGGTCTCGGTATGGAGACGCCACGATGTCCCCCACCACTATCGTCTCCACCCTCTGCTCCTGGAGGACAGAAAAACAAAGATGGTTACACACTAGGTGTCACTGTGTCACCACAGTGTCACATCACCTTCTCCTTTAATAACACTTTGTAATCATTTGGCAACTGAAGAAAATGTTTTCCTTTTATTTTTTGAAGTAGAAGAATTGCACGTTCTTGCTGGATACAGTCTGTGGTTACTATTGTCCGAATCTCCTCTTCATGATGCGCCACACATTTTCAATAGCATAACATTGATGTAGCATCAAAATTAGCTTTTATTAACTATTAACAAAATGATTTTAACTGGACAGTGAAACACTGAAAATCTGGAAAACACTAGAAAGAGGATTTGAACTTAATGTGACATTTTTCTGTTAACAGAGACATTAAGTATAAATGAACTGTAGTTACTATGGGGTTTCCACTGTTGTAGAAACGGTTCATCTCCTCTGTCAGTTTGTCCAGCTGGAGGGAGCGAACCCCCAGGATCTGGATCCAGAAGTGGTTTGGATTTTCTGAGGCTGACACGTAAACTTCTAAATGCTCATCAGGCTGGAAGCTCAGGTCTGGGCTGGGAACTGGACAACAGACAGAGAAAATAAAATGATTTTTATCATGTGACTTTTCAAAGATAGATTACAGTGAGGGAGTGGCAGTAGTGTCTTTAAATCATATAGCCGGTGAACTAACTTTCAAACTTGGAGACTTCTGACAGTGAGTCTGTAGAGAGACTCTCCTCCTCGTTGTCTGTGCTGTTCATTTTCAGCTCCTCCATCTTTTCTAGGATGTTTTCTGGTTCTCCTGTGCTTCCGTTGGCATAAACAAGCCCATTTTTCTCAGTCTGGGAGTAGGGGCCATTGTTGTTTAAACCCATTGGTGTTTCGGTCTTTGTACATTCTGGCCTCTGGTTAACAACAGTAGGACCACGTTTTTGCCGCAGGGCGGATGACTGCGAGATCTTTGTCCTAACCATCATGTCCTCTCTGACTTTTTCTAGAATCAGCTCCTGCAAACAAATCCCACATGTAGGAGTTACATGTATTCAGAGCACCATTTCTGAATACAAGGACTGACCACACAGTCAAAATAAGAAAATGCTACTCACCTCGGCCCGTTTCACCTCCTCTCTGGCCCCTGTGATTGTAACACTACCCTTTGCCCCCGGACCATGTGTCTTCTCTTTGGAGCATGACACTTTGGCCCCTGTGGTCCTGGTGATCAGTTTCATAGTCTCTCCACCACGACCTGCATCATAGAGAGTTCACTTACTTGAGTTGAGTTAAAAGAGGCTAAAAAGAGGCAGAGTTGGTAGCCATTTACCTACATGTAGTGTGCAGGTGACACATTTTAGATTGATCAGTGCAGCTTTTAACACTGAGGCCAATGAAATAAGAGTACAAACACATGGCATGAGCAACTTTAAAAACATCAGTACAGAACCTTAGCTTAACACCAGTGTTAAAATTAAAAAGGAACAGAAGTAAATAAACATGCTATTGGAATTAGTCTGGTCATCCTGTAGCTACCTATTATACGTCCAAAGGCGGTTTGAGGAACCCCCAAATTCACAGTGACTGGTTCAGATTCTGTGACCAGGTTCTCCAGGATGCAGCGGGCCAGGAAGACTTGCTCCTTAGAGCCCTGCAGCAGAAAACACACGGCCGTCTTACATCCAGGCTCTCCTGAATCTGACAGAACCCTCACATGAGCTCCGGACTTTTGGGTCACCTGAAAAAAAAAGACAGCCAGAGATTCAGTGGCCTGGTAGATTTGGATAACACCTGACATGGTACAACTTAAATGGATGTTGAAATAGTACCTGTTTGATTTTTTCTTTTGTAACTTTTGTTACTGCTATCTAAACTAAGCAGCACAAAAGCCTGACATTTTCTACTATTTGAACTTGCTATAGCCCTCCTGCAAGATGGCAGCAGGACAGACATAGTGCTGGGCAGTATACCGGTTCATACCAAAAACCGTTTTTATTTTCTTCTTCTTCTTATACCGTAATACCGCTTTAAATACCCTAAACAACGTTTGAAATGTAGCGCAGCATGTAACTGTCTAAGGGGGACTTTTTCCACTGCTACACCGTTAAACACGCATGTAACGGAGTACGTGTGTTAGCGGAGGTACTGAGCAGTGAAAATGAACAGAGAACGTTCCGAAACTGAAGCCGTAGCAGTTGAACATGATGACACAGAAGAACTTTTGCTGAAAAGGAGCCGTGTCTGCTGTCTGGAGATACTTTGGTTTTAAAAGCTCGGACGGGATCCAAGCAACAATTTAATGTGAACAAGC
Source organism: Ctenopoma kingsleyae (assembly GCA_032353495.1). Lineage (NCBI taxonomy): Eukaryota > Metazoa > Chordata > Actinopteri > Anabantiformes > Anabantidae > Ctenopoma > Ctenopoma kingsleyae. The sequence goes on along the minus strand of JAUBNQ010000011.1, from coordinate 1,721,470 downwards.
TGAAGTTGTCACCAGAGGCTGGGCGGTGGTGTGGTGTGGTAGATGGATGCCAACAGAAATGCTTAAAGGAATCATGGTGTTCATGTGTTGTTTTAATGGCAAATTAACAGATTTTGTACACCACCCTCGGAGTGATTAAAGGATCGTTATATTTTTATCTCTTACCAGGTGGTTGAAGCAACGTATTTTCCAACGCGCACTCTGTTTGTTGGTGAGTGAGTGTGCCCACCTGTGCATGCTCAGTAAATAAGATAAATTACATACGGCTGTTTAGGTAGTTTAATAAAAGGACAATAGACCTGTTCTATGGGAAAGGAAACCTGAAAACATCTGTTGTGATCTGGTGCTCTTCTCTCAATCAGCGAAAAATAATAATAAATTAACACCCAGTCATGCATTGGGAAAAAACATGTAGGGTCTGTGTCATGAAAAGTGACTTGAAATTAAAGACTTGGTGCAAAATAAAAAGTGTCACTGGGAAAAAAAAAATCAATGAAATAAAATAAAATAAGGATGTATATGATGTAATTACACACAAATTACACAGAATAATAATAATAATAAGTTAGTTATTATCAAAAAATAAAACTTAATAATGATTTAATAATAATGCATGCAATTATTTAATTTTAAGTTTATTTATATATTTTACACAATATAATTATTATTTAATGTCTTTTTAAAACTTCAAAAATTCAATATTGAACACACTGGGCTTCCATACTTCCGCAGACAAACTTGACAATGAAAGAAACCATTATTTTGACAGTCCTATAAACACAAACTTGACAGATTTACAGTTTAACGCAGCAATATGTGTAATAGCCTATTGTCCAACGAACAATTATAATGTTGTCTAAGCAGTTTTAACTGTTGAACTCGTATTTTAGAACTCACCATATCCAAAAACTTGGCTTGGTGTCTGGATATGTTCCTATAAACTTCCACAGGAAGTGTCATCTTTGACACTTCAATGTTGGGCCCCTGACCTGTTGATGATCATTAAGGAGAAGGTAGTCAAAACCTGAATTTGTCATTTTTACA
>JAUBNQ010000011.1:1658853-1672996 GCA_032353495.1 Ctenopoma kingsleyae | reverse complement strand
TTCTGACTGGAATTAACAAGAGAGATCATATTTCTCCTACATTAGCTTCTCTCCATTGGCTCCCTGTTAAATCTAGAGTAGAATTTAAAATACTCCTACTCACACATAAAGCACTACATGATTAGGCTCCATCATATCTTAAAGACCTCATAGAACCATAATACCCTGAAGAGCAATTTGTTTTCAGAGTGCTGGTCTACTTGTGGTTCCCAGAGTTTCCAAATATCAAGCTCCTCTTCTGTGGAACTGGCTCCAAATCCAAGTTGAATTGAATTAAAGCCATCCTGAATAACTGACTTTGTATACAACCCAGACTCCAACACAGAGAGACAAATGTAGCAGCTAAAGAGACAGATACTGAACTTATCTGTGAATACTGAAACTTTGAATGCTAGACTCTGGTCATTTCTGATAAAAGCACATGAGGTGAGAAGGTTGTTAGCTGCCTGCTAACAAAAGCTACTCTTACATTCAATAGATTGAATTTGAATTTGTTTGTGTGTCGGCTGTATGTTTACCTGTAGCTTCTGAGCAGATGCAGGTGTTTGGGGTTGATGCCTGATGCTCTGACTACCTTCAAGAGACGAATCCCACGATGAGACACACCCAAAACCTGAGCGTCCCCACTGTCCAACTGCAACAAATACAGAGGAGACGTAGCTGTTAATACTCGTACACGATGAACAGTCCCTCTGCTACTGTTGAAATCCAACAACTAATGACATTAATGTGTCAAACAGCAAAAGATACATGACAATAACACTGATTACTACGTCTACACAGATGACGCTAACAGTGACTTAACTCTTTCATCAAGTGACTTTGGTCCGGTGAACTCTATCAATGCTCAGAACAATCAAACAGCTGCAATTCAACGTCCTCCAGTTAAAGAAAGACAAAACAGAAGTGTATTTGGTAAAGAAGAACATGGACTTCTCAGCTAGATACTATAGATACAGTACTCTTACACTAACCCTTGTTGGAGCTGAGTCACACCTGAGCTTCAGACACACACACACAGCAGGAAACACAGAATAATCCACATTTTTTCTATACAACAGCATCTGCCTTTAAATTAAAGCACCTTGAATTGTCTGGTGCTTTAAGCTCCTATACTACTTTAAAGTCTAAAATTCTCCTGAGCTTTGTCGTTACTCCTCTTGTCTTGCTCACCTTCACAGGGAACAGTCGACTAAAGTAGTTCACCCAGTTGTCTCGTGCCGCAATGACAATCCTCTTCTTCATATTGTCATCTTGGATGGTGCTTATACTTGTCCCCACATTGAAATTTGCTAAAGGACAAATGTAAAGCAAAAATACAATGTATAATTCACTGTGTCACTTATAATTTCTTTCTGAAAGTAGAAGAGATATGAGGCCAAATATGTTTTAACCAACATTGCAAAAAAACTCCAGCATCCAGCCTAACAACAATCTGTCAGTGCTCTCACCTAGCAAGTCCTTCATCTTCCTCCTCTCTTCTCTGCTGATCCTCATACAGCTGTCAGAGTAAGTGTCCCTCATGATCTGAAACATTACACAGTTCCAGTTTCAGTGAATATATTCAGTAGTGGACGATACTGGACTGGATACTGGGCTGTAGATCAGTGGTTCTCAAACTTTTTACACTAGGTACCACCTAAAAAAATATTTGGCTTTCCTAGTACCACCATTATGACCAGAGGTGGGTAGTAATGAGTTACATTTACTCCATTACATTTACTTAAGTTACTTTTTGAAAAAAATGTACTCTTAAGTAGTTTTACTGCACCATACTTTTTACTTTTACTTGAGTAGTTTTGTGATGAAGAAACGCTTCTTACTCCGCTGCACTGGGAAACACTTGACTTGTTACTTTTGTTTTTAACTATTTATTCTACATTAGTTTCACCAATCAGACGTAGCAACAATGATCACATGACTCCATTTCACCACTGGTAATAAGGTCTCTACATTCTTTAAAGTTGGTTCTCACATAAGGCAGACAGCTGTACAGCTATGCGCAAATGCGCACACTTTACCCATGAGATCACCCGTTAGCTCATTCTGGATTCAGAAATATGTGATTTACCATCACATCCTGATCAACCAACAGAATTCAGCGACTAGACTTCAGCTACATCTGTGAATAAGACAGTTTCTGTCCATGTGACCGCGTGTAAAAAGCCGTGTGAAGTGTGCACACACAGCTGTACTGCTGTCTGCGTGTCAGCGGGAACCAACTTCAATCAGTGTAGCAACGTTATTACCGACCTGTGTTATGTCTGCTCATGGGTCTGAATTAAACGTCCCCAATAAAACTGGACATGGTTGTAAATTATGAAAGACATCTAGATACCAGATTTCAGCTACAACATAATGTGAATGAAAACACTGTATAGTCAGTTTGGGCAAAGACTTGTAATTTGGGATGCGGTGTTGTGACTCTAATGCTGTTAATAATGTTTATGGAGATGTAAAGTGTATAAAAGTCTGACGCTGGCCAATGAGTGGAGACATTTCACCTGTAAACTATAGTAGTATTATGTGTTTAATGTTATTATTTAATTTTCGTTTGAGAATCACTGCTGTAGATAATATACTGTACATGTGCTAGAAATGATCAGGATGCCTGTAAACACACAAACCTGTTCACACAACAGATTGAGGATGTAGCGGTTGTTGAACATCTCTTTAGGGTAAAACACCTAAAGACAAAGAGATGACATTTAATGTTAGAGACATTAATCAATAATCAGGTTTTTAGTTTATCGTCAGTGTAGTAAAAAGCATTAGAGATGAACGTCAGTGTGAATACAGCTGTGTACAAGCTACCCTTGTTTTTAATGCTGCTTGCCAGGAAATATAGTTCTAAAATCAAGCATAAATCCATTTTAAGATGTCAAGATGAAGGCTGCTGGAGAAGCCAGCATGATTCAAGAGCAACAAACATTGACAACATGTCAATACACCACATCTCTCTGTCCACTTTAATGCCATGATTGCATGTTATTAACTTTGTTTCTTCTCTCTCCCCTAGTTGTGCTTTGTCCTCTCTCTTTCTCTCTCTCTTTGTATCTTTCCTCATTTATCCTCCACCTTGGAGCTAGTTACTGGTCCTGCCAACCTGCCCAGTGCATCAGCTGCTGCTCCTTGTTGTTTTGATCTCTGTTGCCTGCTGTTCTTTTTTTTCTCCTCTTGTGACTCACCCCAACTGCTCGAGGCAGATGACCGCCCACCTTGAGCCTGGTCCTGCTGGAGGTTTCTTCTGTTAAAGGGAGTTTTTCCTCCCTTCCTGTTGGGTTTTCCATAATATTCTGTATATATTTATATAATGTGTAAGGTCTTACACCTGACTTATGTTGTGATTTGGCGCTATATGAATAAAGTTGAACTGAAATTGAATTGAATCTTATGATTCTCCTTTGATTGTTCACTATGAGCGACACCTTTAACAATACACTGTCAAATGAGCCATTGTTAATGTACACGTTGTTGATATAAAGTGAATTACGGTTCTCCCGTCCTCTGCATGTCTGTGTGTGCATTTCTTACTTCTTTGCGCAGGAACAGTTTTCCTGGCATGTTGGTGTAGGAGAAGTAGACACCTGCAGAGAAGCGGTGGAGCTTGGACTGAATTCCCTCCTCATCTGGCATCATATCTGTAGTGAATACAGAGTAGATGAATGGGCACCTGAACATCTTTACATTAGTTAGCTAGTGAGCAGCATTTTTCTGATTAAAATACAGTATATGTTTTTTTCAGCCTCCTTGGACTTCATTTTGGTAGCTCCAGTTAAACAGCTGCCAAATGTCAATTCGATAGCTGATATAAACTCTGCTTCATTTGTCTTAAGTAAGGAGGAAATGAACCACACCTGGTTAATCAACTTCTTCTCAGTCAATTGTCCAAATACTATTGAGCCCCTGAAAATGGAGGTTAAAATGTCTGTAATTCTTAAATGGTAAATGTCATATTTTTATGAAACCTCCACTAAAGTATAAAGTGTACTCCACTAATGTATAAAGGCAAAATCATAAAACTACTTCCAGGAATAACTCTACTGGGGTTAGTGAGTTATTTAACATTTATAAAAGTAATGTCTGGGAAATACTGCATGAGCAACACCCACTGAGAGACGGGGCCGCCATGGGCGGTGGCTCTGGGATGTCTTGAGGGACAGGTACTGGCTTTGGTGGGGATTCGGGTGGAGGGGGTGGAGGTTGCCGGGAGCCAAACAGATCCTTCAGGGATTGCTGCTTCTGCCGCATGCTGTTAGAAATAACACGGGAACCCCTGGTGGAGGGAGGGGAAGGCTTTTCCTGCTGGTAGCAAAGACAGGAAAATGTGAAGATGTGACACTGTGTATTTCACACAAATATTCAACAGACAGTAAAACTTTTATTTCTTTTATTTTTTTAATTAATTAGTTAATTTTGGATGTTCCAAACCATCAACAACCTTCAGTGGTGACACTGGTGATTTGTTTTTGAGTTTGGCCAAAGCTTCTTCTCTGGGGTCAGTCTTCTTTCCAAAATGCTTGGCAGCTGGTCTGTGAAGAGTTTAAAGCAGCACTGTATATTACAAATGTTTTGTACATATGTAATGTTTTTTGTTACAGTAACATTACAGAAATGGTTGTTTCTAGCAGAGAAGCCATAGAGCTCTTCAACGACTAAACTACAAACATGACCAACATACAGTATTATCCACACCTCAGCCCAGTTACTGTCAGTTCCAGTGTGGCCACCATACACTGCATGAACCATGAAGTTTTATCTACAACATTTATGTCTTAATGTCTTTGCTCATCACCTGAAGTATACACATTGAGACTGACCTGACAGGCTCAAAGGGTTTTGGTTCTGCTTGGGGTCGGCTGTTGTACTGTTTGATGATCTCTCGGATATTGGAGGTAGGTTCGGGTCGAGGCTTATTGAGAGGGGCTGGGGCAGGTGTTTTTTTTTTTTTTTCAGCAGGAGGGCTGCGGGTAATCTTCACTGTGGCAGGACAGAGGCAGAAAGTCATTTCATTCACTTTATGTAGTAGCAGTTGGAAACTTTTTACCCAAAATACAAACATCACTGTTAAAGAACAAAAGAACAACAGGAAGACAGAACAGACCTATCATACATACTACATCATAGCTGTTTCAATGTAAAGGCAAACACACACTCTCAGTATTCCTAGGTACCATAAAACAATTTGGCTTCATACCGTCTGGTTTAGGTGCGGTTGGTGGGGGTGGGGGACGCTGTAATGGTGGTGATTGTAGCTGCTGTCTGGGTGGGCTTGAGGGCTGTGGTCGAGGCTTTGGGTTTGACTTTTTGGGCTCACTGTGAGTGCCTGAAGGACAGTTCAGAGAGAGGCTTTACATCATTAGCTTTATTTTATATTCTCAAGCTTTCAAGGAGGAGCTACATGCGTTAACCATGTTTGTTTGTCAGCTCCGCTCACCAACTCTTTGGAAGTAATCCCTTTTGTCTCTGAAAGAGTGTAGGTCTCCTGGATCTGGTAAGTCCGTGTCTCTCTCTGGCTGTGGATGAAATGGACACACGTCAGCCTTACTGAAGATGAAACTACACCCAGTGAAGTGCAGAACTAAACTGACAGTGAATACTTTCTATGTTTGACACAGGAAGGTACAAATCTTAACATAAATAAGGGAAGTTAGATATAAAAAATTACTTCTGGCTCAGGCTGCCTGTGGCTGGAGGTGTGCTTGGGTGCGGGTGTCTTGGGCTGGGCAGGTGGGGGAGAAGGAGTTCGAGGAGAAGGGGAGCGTGAGCGTTCCCTGGAGTGCCGAGTGGACTGACGTCTCTGCTGCCTCTCCTCCTCCTTCTTTCGCTCTTGCTCCTTCTTCTTTTGCTGCTCCTGCGTCTGCTGTTGGGACATGGTCATCGCCTGCATCGTCATCTGCTGGGCCTGAAGAGAGAGGCCAGAGAGAGGAGGTAAAAGAGGGTGTTATGGAAAGTAGATGCAGGTGATGCACAAATACGGGAAAAAAAGTTTCCCATCGTGACATAAAACAGCATGTTTAGTGTGTTTCTCCTCACCATGAGAAGAGCCTGCTGGTTGATGAGTGCCTGCTGTGTTGCTGCCATCTGCATGGGGTCAGGAGCAGCAGTCATGGGAGTCTGAGGCATCATCATAGCTGTGAAGAGCCAATAATAAGTGTGAGGTACAAACTGGCTATGTCTATTTCAATAATGTAATTCTCCCTTGTGTTTTATTCAAGGACAGGTTTACAAAATGTTTAATGCTTTCAGGAAATAATGAAAGAGTTTATTCACCGTAACAGATGCTAAATATACAACTTTATGTAATATGAAAAAAAACTGTTTGTATCTCCAAATGAACATTTAGATTGTTGTGACATCTGTCCTCAGCCTGGTTGAAACACCTCTGAAACTGTAGTATGACCAAATATATAATTACACTTTGAAATTAAAGAATAAATTATTGATCCTTGTGATATTGTATCATTCAGCCTCAAGGTCAATTAGTTTTCTCTGTGCTCAAGGTTCTAGATTAATCTATAATCTAAAGACAGCACCTTCTCATCTTGCCCCCTGGCATAAAGTTTTGCTGAATTAACTGGATGAACAGTTGTGGAGGGTTACCTGGCATTGTTGGCATGGTTGGCATCATGGGAGCTGCACCAAAAGGCATTTGAGGGTTCACTGGCATTCCTGGAGAGACACAACACAGTAACACATGATTAGACTGAAGTTCTTCCTGCCACTTACTTCATGTGTATAATGATTCAAGGTTTAAGGAAATGTTTCAAATTCTAATTGTCGATGACACAAATGAACCTTGTTACTTACCCATAGGATAGCTTGGCATTGTCATAGGCATACCTGAAAAACAGGATGATCAGTTCTAATTACAGTTCCTACAGACTAAAAACAAGTCATTTCAAAATAATACTAGTGTTTAGGTTACGTTCGTTTCCTGTTATCAGCCTCTGGGACCCACTAAAACTGACTAAGAACTAGCCACCAGTTCCACATTGACACAACCCTTCATAATAGCAGAAAAAGTTTCATGTGTCTGCTGTGACATTACTGAGATTCTTAATATCAGCAGTTAACATTAAGATGGACCCTCCAAGACACAAGGAGCTGGACTGAGGAACCTGAATGCAAAACTTTTCAAGCACTTTAAAGACCTGCAGATGTCCTGTTTTATTACTGCTACTTGTTGCGTTTCTTTATTTTTCCCCACAATTTTACTTGATGTTTTTTCCTTATCACAACTGAGGATTTCAGTTTGCTGTTCAGTTCATAAAGCCATCATGACTGTAAATTTTACATAAGATGTCCTTTTAATTCAAAGTAAAAGTCTAGCACATGTACAGTTATTAAGTACTCTACTGCTACTTGGGGGTTAAATGTCTTGTCCAATGACTCTTTGACACATGGCGAGGAGGAGCTGGATTTTAACCAACTGAATTGGTGGTTTGTGGTCACCCCAAACCTTTCTGGCATTTATGTCTTCAATGAAATATTTGTAGCACAGATAAATATTTTGTATGTATGTATTGTAAAGGATATTTAGTAAACAATTTCATATTACACAGAATTAATTTTTGTGCTTATGCAAATGCAAATTAAACATGCAAATAAAATCACTCAGCACAAAACAGAGTGTGTCTTCTCCAATTATTTTTTGTGTGGTAATAAAATCTATACAAAATATAACTTATGTGCATGAAAAAAAAAACTTTCTCAGAATTTCAATGACATGCTCACAAAGGAAGCACAAATCTAATTCTATAGACATTAAGTGATGTATGTTTTGAAATGTAAAGATGCTGTGTAAGTGTAAGTGGAGTTTTTCACCAGTGTTTTATAATGAATCTATACAGTAACTAAGTGATTATAATCTACATGCTTTGGCCTGTGAGAAGAAGCAGCGGAAGATCCAGTTTTCCTACCGGCTCCATACATTCCCTGCTGCATGGGTCCAATCCCACCTCCTCCTCGCATCCTGCGGTTTAGCATGGCGACTCTATTCATGTCCTACACACACAAACACAAATAAACAACAATGATGAGTTGCACTGTGACAGAGCAGCCACAAACAGGAGTGCGGCTTCTGCAGCAGCAGGAACACAACCCAGTCACAGTAATAAGATACAGGGACACACAATCCATCAGGCACCAGTGAATACTCTCTGTACACACTGCACATTAAAACTTTAAAGCCTCTTAGGAGGAGGGGAAACATAACCTCCACATTAATCATGTCAGACTGTAAATAATAAAATAAATCTGATGACATCACTGACCGGAGGTCCTTGATCAAATACAGGATCAAACAAGTCATCAACATAGGCATCCATCTGTCGACCACGCCCTGCAAACATGTGGAGAAGAGAGAGAACAGTGTATGTACTGATCTACTGTAGCTGACCATGGCTGAAATTAGCTGCTTTGAACACAGTGTGTATTCTGTCAAAGTAAAGCACAGTCTGTGGAGAGGTGCTGTCAAAGGTTTCAGTGACCCAGAGCCCAACCAACTCTAACCAATCAGAGAAGGCCAATTATTTCTGCTTGACTGCCAAGTTTTGTAGTTTCCCACAGGTTTGGACAATGCACACAGTTTAAAACTCAACAGTGCAGCCATGTTTGTAGTTCTGTTTCAGAAAAGCAGTTTGTGGAAACACACGATTTAAACCTGTGACACGATGTTCTGGTCCTGGGCAGACAGTAAACCCCCATCTGTTCATAAAAACGCTGGAAGGTTCAAACTGCTTCTTGATAAGAGGTAAAAAGTCACATTTGTATGTCACCAGTAAAGGAGCAGATGGTGTTATGGGGGAGCTGGGAGGCAGGTTTCTGCTTTACTCAGTTGGTAGTACTGGCCTTGCAGATGTAGAATCCATTAATTGGCTTTACAACACCTACCTTCCTGAGGATAATCTCCTCTCCAGAGGCTCCCCTCAAAAGGAGGCAGACCAGGAGCTTGCATTGGAGGTGCTGGTGGGATGTTGTCCATATCTGCAGACGGTAACCTGGAGCAAGGGAGACAGGAAAAAAGAGACAGACACAGAGATGCTCACAGTGATAACAAACCTTTAAAAACAATCCTGGACTGACCCCACACCTAGGCACTTGTTTCTCTACCTGTCTCCCTGGCTGCTGAACAGATAGTCTGAGTTTGTAGGGGAGGGCATTCCTGGTGGCGGCAGCACTTCAGCTTCTGCACCAGCCAGCAGATCCATAACAAAGTCTGAACCAGCCAGATCTGACCAGCCTTCATCGGTCAGAAGAGACACCGACCAGCCCTGAACCGCCTCCGGCACACCTCTGTGACCCACCAACAACACATGGAGCAAGAAAATCAGAGAGCGTGTACGATAAGAAACCTCTGTAAATACACTGTAGATTTAAAAGGAGATGAGAACCTAAAATGAAGAAGCCATGAGGCCAGCTGTTCTCCAGTGGTCCATGACTCCACTTCAGTTGTCAGCTTCTCATCTTTAAAAGCAGAGGATGTTACGAGTTGATGAAAGAAGATACTTTGACACTGTCAATACCCAAATTTAATCTTTTACATTACAAAGTTCCTGGATCTGTCATTCTCACCATTGAAGGTGTGTACATCCAGCAGCATGGTGCCTTTCCTCTGGTTGGACGTCCACTCCAGCTGGGTGGGTGGGTAGATGCGGGCAGTGGGAGCTGGGAGCTGTAAAGATGTCAGCAGTTTGTGTTGGCACAGTGAGCGGTACTCCCGTGGACCATGGTCAGACACATACCTGGAGGAGAAAAAGTGCAGACTGAGCTGTGTGCAGACAGATGAGGTGGTTTTCAGACACTGACTGTAATAACTACATGGTAAATGATGCTACAGGTTTGTGGAACACTTCTCTACTGTAATACATCCACATGTATGTTTCTACTTTTCTTCTTTCTTATTCATTTATTTATTCATGCATTTCATAACCTTTATTTATGTCTGTTTTGCTGTGTCTATATGCAAATTGGGAAGATGCTCTAACCCCAGCCTAGAGCAGGATTGTTGAGCCGTAGGGTATAACATTATTTCCTGAAGCAGAGGTCAGTGCGATCTTCTCTTATCCTGGTTGGACACTGGAGAACCTTTGGATTTTTGTGGGTTTAACAGTAGTGGATCAACTTCCTCATCCATACTGATGTTAAGCTAAGTCATTTACACAAAACTAGAGCAAGTCATTGTTTTTTAATGTAGAATTACATGAATCATATGTGTATGTGTATATTTTTTTCTATTCTTTTATTTATTTATAACTGTATTTATTTCAGTGTATATTCATTTATTTATTCTTTTATTGATGCATATATTTATGGTTTTATTTATTTATTTCAGCATTTTTTTAGCTACACATTTATATTATCTACTTTGAAAGGTATAAAAAGACATGACTTTCATTAACAGCCATCGCTACAACACAATCACAACATAAACATAATTTAAAGCCACAAATTCACAATTTGAAAAGTCTTTGGTGATTCCAGTGGTAGTATAAAAAAGACACTGTGGAAACACAAAGACAGACACATACAGTACTAACCACTGTTAATAGAAGGATAACAGAGTTTGGAACATACTTGAGCAGGGGTTTGTCTAATGCTGGTGAGGGGGTGAATGCACTGAGGCAGGAAGCCAGCAGCAGCCAGCCTCTCAGGCTGTCCTGCTCCTCCTTCAGGTCCCACACGTGGTAAACTAGCTGGGCCAGGATCTCGTCTCTCAGAGCTGGCCGGTTCTGGCCCTTCTCCACGATGTAGTTACCCAGCATCTGCTCCTGCCAGCCGCTGAGGTCGGACTCACCTGTAAACCGTAAGATCTGAGGAGAAAATGACAAATGAGATGAATGAGAACAAATCTCATTTCAGTGGAACCTCTAATCGAATCACTAGCACATACCAGCTTGTAGAGCTCCAGTGCAGTTCTGGCATCTTCAGGCTCCAGAGAGGTGAGGGGTCTCTGGAGAGGGTATCCCTGAGGCTGGCACCATGTATCCTGACAGAGGACACAACAGCAGAAATATGCTGGTACAAAGTGATTCCTGATGTTTTTAATACAAATTATTCTTTTGAAAGAGGCAAAGGTTAAGGGACCTGCCATAACTTACAGTACGCTACAATATCTGTAATTTCAAAAACACACATGTTCTAGACATAAAAAGTCAGCAGCGAGTTTCATCACACAGTAAGTGTAGTGTGTAGTAAGTAACTGTTTATCATGTAAACTTATAGCAGAGTTACAGTTTGAAGTGATTACAGCTTGTTGCACAATCTGCAAATGACCAGAATGCAATGAATGCATGTTTAAGAGTAAAGATGTGTATTCTGATTGTCACTATTACTATCACATACTGTACATACCTACTCTACAGTGTCTGGTGAAATATACTTGCACACGTTTAGTCCACAAATATATTTTAACACACTAGAATGAGACACGCACTTTATAAACTCAACAACAGAACAACAGTAGTTTTTAAAAACTGTACCTCCAATATCTGCTCTGACAGCGGGTTGTTAAAATGGGGGTGTTTGGACTTTTCTGTGCTCTCATCCTACTCACCTTTAAAAAGGACTTGGCATAGCGAGAGAAAGGGAATCTGTCTATGTCCACAGGCAGAGTGAGCTTATGCTCTGCCTTCACCTGTGGAGGTGCAACTTCTGTGACCCCTGACACATGCTGCCGCCCTGGTGGAGAGGGATGAAACTACAATCACAAAAGGCTGAACTATAGCAACGTGTGTAGATTGTAGTCATAACAAAAATCTGTCTTCTAGCTGTTTCGGGAGCTGACCTGCTGCACTGCGGAGTCTGGCTGACAGCTCAGCAGGGATCTCCAACATCCCCACATCCTACCAGCAAAGCAAATATGAAAACAAAAATTAAGCAAATATTTCAGCAGGGTTATGGCAGGAGAAGCTCCACCAGTCAGTCTGGTGACTTACCATTTCTGGAGAGACAGACTTAGTCTTTGTCACTGCTTTCAATTTGCTCCTCTCGTGAAATTCCTGAAATTGCAGACATATAAGTCAATCACACTGCTTTTCATACTGTGATGTTTTCTTCTAATAAACCAAAAATCAACCAGTCACATTAGACCTTGATTTAACAAGCTGGTTGCAGATTCAGACTTATCCTCTTGTTATCCAGGTACGTCGACCACATTCTACACTCCCTCATCTCTCCCTGTGGAATCTGTGAGACCTATTCTTAGAAACATGTCCTGTTATATACTCCAGCAACACCCACAATCTTGTTGCCCCACCTCATACGGCAGAGTCCAAGAGTCCAGCAGCCTCAACGTCATAGATATGATTAATATTATGATCTCGATCCTTCCTTGTACATATTGTATATTTTTATTCCATGATATCAGATAAATGTTGAAATTGTAAACAAATGTGTGGTGTTCACTCCACATTAAACATGTGTGTTCACGTGTTCACGCTGTAAGTTTGGTTCCATATCAATAATCAGAGTTATCTAAGATCTCAGAGAATCAGTCTCAAATACAAACACACACCTGCTCAATCTGCACATGACCAACCTTCACCAAAGCAAACATCTGTCACAAATTATAGCAGCTCAACACACGCTCACACTGGATCACACTACAACCCCACTCAGACGTCTTTGTGTGTCAGTAATATCTTCATTTTCTAACAACATTCCTTGAATTCATTGTGCAAAGTCAAAGAAACAAAGAGGATACTTTCAGCAAACAGGGAGTCATTAGTTCAACATGTTGAAGTAAGAACTTATGATAACTTGAGAAGGACAACTGCTTGTTACTCTTCAGGTTCTGTGACCTGCAGCAGTGCAGCAACAGGTTAACACCGCCTGCACAGTTCAGCTGTTCACTGAATGACACAGTAGAATGAATAAAGTGTCATTTTATAAATAAGTGTGACTGAAACAGGGTAAATTACAATATGACCAAGTGTATTATTACAATGATTGGAAAAAGCCTGATTCTTAATCATGAATTTATATCTTAGGGCTGTGACACCCTAGAAGTGATCTACACTGACTGCTGATCACCTCACGTTCCCGTTGTCTGGTGGCAGGAGTCTGTATCCATCATTCAAAAATACAAACTGTACACAACAACTCTCAGTGCAAACAGTTTCTATCTACTTCTAATCCAGGATACATCTGATAAGAAGTCACAGATGGGAGTTGACTGCTGCCAACAGTACAGGACACAGACTCTTAACCACAGCTCAGTACAGTACCAAACCTGTGTGAAATAAAAGTCAACACATAACTTTCAGATTCAGACCAAGACAAGCAAATTAAGAAGTGAATACAGATTTTAAAATAAGCTGACCCCCCTCAGTGACATCACTGTGACATCATCAGAGTTATTTCCACCTTCCTGAGCCACAGAAAACATTGTACAACTGTTTTCAGTAGTTTTCTAGTGTATAGATTTAGTTTATTTTACAAAGCCCTCACTATTTATTAACATACATTATCTTACAGCTCTTGGTGAGTGGAACTAGGCCTGAATGGCTGACATAGGCAGAGTATGAGCAGGAGTCTGTCAGTTCCACTGTCCATAGTCCAAATCTCATAAAACAAGAGTAATAAATAGACAGTGATACAACTGAATCAAAAGAAACTAACAAAAAGAAAATAATAGTCAGTTTAGTTTAGAGAAGAAGAGAACGACGTGTAAAACACAGGACGCCGCAGCAGAAAGGCTGTTCAGAAAGACAGTTTCCTCTGTTACAATCCCTGTACTAACAGCATTTACACCATGTAAACTGTGTCTCGAGTCAAAGCAGCTAAAAGGGCTGAAGACATGTTTGCATCGGATGTGATCCAGAGGGTACAAAGAAAGAAAAGAAGCAGCCTACCTGTCAGAGCTGTGGAGCTACAGTCTATAAGGGATAGGTTACAGAAGGCGGAAGAAGAGATGCAGCGCTGCTTCAAATTTCACTCAGAGGTTGAAGTCCAAGGCCGGAGTGTGACTGAGGTGTAAGCAGGGTGTGAGTGTGTGTGTGTGTGTGTGAGCCTAAGTGACACGATGAACACAAGATAAGAAAGCTAGTTAAAGGACAGGGATGAGTTGGCGATGTTGAAATATGTATGGGAATGAACACACCCTGTAGAGACACAGCAGCTATCAACACAGAGAGATAGA
>JAUBNQ010000011.1:1639364-1652098 GCA_032353495.1 Ctenopoma kingsleyae | reverse complement strand
CAGGGGTAGCCAACCCTGGTCCTCGAGTGCTACTACTCTGATTGTTTTCCAACCATCCCTGCATTTACATCTTCTCTTTAGCTGAACACACCTGATCCAGGTAATCAGTAGAGGGTAGGGCAGGGATAGCTGGAAAACAATCAGGATAGTAGGCCTCGAGGACCAGGGTTGGCTACCCCTGGACCCATGCAGCAACAGATTTAAAGATGTTTATTGGGTATAGTACATGCTTGATGGTTAGGAGGTAATGATCACTATGTTCCAGTTAACGAATCTTGGCATGCTAAACACAACATGCATCTCAGACAAGCAGGATTAATATTGCAGGTATTGTAAGTATTCAACAACCTTTAAATTTTGACATGTGGATGACACTCGACTAAAAGTCAAAGAATCATTAAGATTATCACAGTTCGTGTTTTGGGAAACAACCTGCTGGTGGCACTAGAAAAAAATGGTTGCATCAGCATAATTTAATGTATACTCTGTGGACTATGTATGACTGTAAATTAAATGGTGAGATACTTTAATAAATAACTGTAAACCTGGTGCTCCCTAAATAAGATTAATTCTCTGGGGATCTATACTGAATTTCAAGTCCATCAAACAGTTACTGTACTCAGCATTATTACTATTAAATATAAACTATAAATATAATATACTATTAAACAATTGCCAAGATACTTTAGTCTTGACCAAGTTGTTGAACAGACCAACCGACAGTCATTTCAGTGCTCAAAAATTGAGAATTGAAAAGCCTATTAATTAGTTTTATAGACGGTGGTGTCCTTTATCAAGCTGAGAAAGCTGAACCTCCAAACCATTCAATTTCCAAGAAGCAAAAGCAATCAACCAGAAAAGGAACTTGAGACATTTTCCAACACAAGCAGTGAGACATATTAGACAAATATCCAATCACACAGTAAATTACACAGTGGCAAACTGCCCAGCAGCTATTCACAGTGTAGGCACTAATGTCAATGTGATGTGCTGCTTTTTACCACAGATATGTACTGTAATAAATCAGCAAATGTAACATCATGGATGCCTTCATGATGGCTATGAATACACCGCACACCTCACTCATGGTTCTCACCTGAAATACAACCCTGGACTTCTCAAGGAGATATTTGGACAATGAGGTCCCTACAACAACTCCACTGTCAATCAACATAAGATACAGTCATGGAATTAAATAGCTGCCTCCAATCTCCTCAGAGCAACACAGGTACAGACAGTGAAACATTGTAAATGTGGACTCACTGGAGAATGTGGATGTGAAGGTACTTGCCAAAGCGGCTGGAGTTGTTGTTGAGGATGGTCTTGGCATTCCCAAAACTCTCCAGGATGGGAAAGACTTCCATCGGCTGGTCAAGGAACAGAAAGAAAGAAGTGGACTAAAGACAAAATGTCTTTTAGTTTAACCAACTGATAAAATTTTCCACTGAAAAGTACCTGTCGCAGATTGTTGTTTCTGCTCTTATACATGGAGCTGAGGTAGTGGACTATCATCTTGGTAGCTTCGGTCTTCCCTGAACCACTCTGGCCACTACACAAGAAATCAAAATGACCTAAAAATATAACACAGCTTTTTCAAATCATTTTATGTTTTAGTTAAAATCAACAAAGCTCCTGTTTCAGTTTGAACCAGATTCTGCAGCTGATGGGATCCTCTGAGCTACCAGGGTGGATCATGTAATGGTTTTTCATAGAGTTATGTCATGTAACATAAAACAACACAAACTTTACATTTGTTACTGGCAGTGATAGGCTGTACATTGGTCCAGTGATGCACTGAACTAAATGCATCACTATTTAAATGATACTATGGGACTCGATCTTACCTGTCAGGTTTGGCAGTAAAAAATGTCATGGGGCATGTGGTGGCTTTAGTTTTATTGTTTTAATTGCTTTCACATTTGTTGAGTATAATATTTACACTAGATTTGTGTGTTTAGCACAGAAATCTAGATCCAGAAATAGAACAAACAGTAACAAATGAGCCTATATTACGGTAGCATCTTTGTGCAGAGCAGCAGAGCTCTTGGGACCCTGGGCCTGGCAGGCCTGTTCAGTAATCCATCCCTGCTTTTAACTAGTCACTTACCTTCCTACCTATTGCTTGTGTAGCAAACTGAGACTACAGCCATACTAAGAAAGGTAGGTGGCAATTATAGTACTCCAAAGTAAACTAGGAATTGGTTAGTAGCCCTTGAGTTAACTCGCATGCTGGCTCAAGATGGACAGATGTGCGAGGGCGGTGTCGTGCCAAAGTAGTTACCCCCACCAGAAATTGTATCCCATGTCCAATAGGTTATTGTAGTAGTGTCGCTCCAGTCCAGACCCGAGTTCGACACCAGAGTCCCCCGTGAGGTTGGGTTTAGGCAATTCAGTTAGGCATTCTGTAGAAAGTGCATTCTCGTGGATGGGGATACAATTTCTGGCGGGGATACCTACTTTGTCACAACACCGGCGCGGCGCCTGATTACTATCAGCCCTGTGTATAATTTCATAGTGTAAATAAAAAAGGATTTCAATTGGACACTTTCAACTGGAGTGTTACTATTTGATGTAAACAGTAAATCCACATTGTCCACATTGATAAATAAATATAATGAATGATTATCATTGAAAGTCTGTTTTTTTACACAGTCTTGCAGCTTTTTTACTAACTAGATTGTATGTAGGTTTGACAGATTGATTTTTCTGTCATGTTCGTTTGGTTCAATTTTGAGAATATACAGGAAAGTGCACAGCAAATATAAAAATCACAAATCTGGCAAAAAACTTCATAGGAATATGGTATAAATGATATAACGCATGTTCCTGTCAGTACCTTATGATGATGCACTGCTCCTGTGTGGATGCCTGTGATTGGTTGAAGGCGGCGTCAGCTATGGCATACACGTGGCTGAAGCACAGGAAACAGAAACGGGATGGGCAGATGTGTTGAAGGGACTGAAACAGCTTCCAACAGTCATGTTGGTTTAAAAGCGAGTAGGAGGATGGATTGTTTACATGTCCTAACAAGGCGATCACTGATCTTTAATTGGGTGAACTGACAAATATATCCAACAACATGTTTGGGTTTTACTGTGCTTAACTGTATTCTAGTGTAACAACAAAAAGTGTTTGCTCACGGCGGGTTTCTGTGCTGCTCTCTGCCCTGGTATTTCTGTCTCAGCTCATCTGTGTATATGTTGATAGGCTTGAAGGGGTTAATGGACAGCAGCATGTTTCCAATGTAAGTCTGAGGGGGAAAATGACAGTCAGTCAGTTAAGATAAATACACTGAAACCATTCTGGAGAAATGAAAGAACAAGTCTGCAAAGCTCAGTTGGTGCTTGTAATGATTACAGCTGTTGACTGGTTTTGATCTGTGATTTGATCTTGTCCCTGTTGGTCCCTCTGGACTCAGGTTTCAACAGCTTTTCATAGCTTCTCACTACATGAAATATAAATACAGTTATATTACTATCAGTACAACATGCTCACATATTCACTGATGAAATTACATTACATATTTAACTTATTCTCATGACCATCCTCAGTGAGGGGAGTTTGTTGTTAGAGTAAATGTTGTCCCACTGAGGAAGACCATCAAATATAAATGAAAGCTCCAGAAAAGGGTGCCCATTTCTTTCTACAATTAAACCAGGGGAAAAACTTTTACTCTGTGAAATCAATGGTGATTTAGTGGGATACAGGTGAAAACAATGACTATAGCAAAGTAAGTGAGCCTCTAAAATGTCTTATTGCAAAATGTAGCAGTACTAATCAAGACGGACAAATCGTCATCTGACAATAAGTCTGTGCATGTGTGTATATTAATATTTTAAGTCATAAAATTAAACATGATTTCAAAGGCTTCAGTGTGATAAAACATACATAAATACAGTCACGGTGGAACCTCTTCTTCAGATTCAGAAGCACAGAGCTCTCGCTCACCTCTCTGGGAACATGAGGCGAACACGTTAAAACTGTTCTTCAACATACTGTACTGTACGTGTGTGTTTGTACACGTGTCTGAGCTCACTCCAGCTGGGACAGGTCCTCCACCTCATCCACCTCTACAGCACTTTTACCGCCTGGCATCACCACCTGAGCAGACATGAGGACACAAGTCACAAAACCGCACTCTGGAAAAACAAGCAGAGCAGGGCTCCTTGAGGACCAGAGTTAGGAAGCCCTGAACTAGAGAAACAATTGTCTAAATTGTGTAAATTGTCTAAATGGGACATTCTGAGGACAGGAAAATAATTTTTGAGTCCACACAAATGGCCTCAGGAGACAAAAATCTATCGTGTGCTCAAAATATTGTATTTGTACATTATTATTATCATTATAAGCACTCTAATTATGATGGCAGACAGTATATGGACATGTGCAACAGTAGAGCACAAAGTTTATCACATAATAAATGTATGTTTTATTAGAAAGTGTTGTGTGTTGTGAATCATTGTGATGGAGGATAAAGCAGCCAATCATAATTAACCTCCTCCAGTCTCTGATTAGCTGGTTTTGAGGCACATTTGTAACACTGTGCCAATTTGGGCTAGCATGTTCTGTAAGCAAAGCTGAGCACACACAAAATAGTTCTTGTGTACTGAAACTATTTGTGTGCAGTCAGAAATCATTTTCCTGTGCTCAAAATATCCTGATGCACCACTTAGGAATGAAGCACAAACAGGGGTGGTTCAACATAGGGGTTATGAGGGAAGCTGCCCCTCTAATCTAGGGCTTGCCCCAGAGGATCTAAAGAGAAGATGCATTTATCCTGCTTGAAAAACTTAACTGACCTGCCATACTCACATTCAAAGTGGAAACAATTTTTGACCTTGAAAGATTTCTAATTTGAGAAATCTTTCGTAGCGTCTAGGATTTTGTGAACAGAGATTTTGGTGCACTGCGCATGTTCATGTTTTGGAAAGAAATCAGGTTGCCAAGGTGCTCCATAGAATGCTTTAGAAGGTCTTTTGTGCCTACTGCAGTGAAATTTCTGAACGAGACCCCTGTTGATATTGTACATCTGAGTAATAATGTTTAGTATTTCTGTGACTGTGACTATTTATTGCTTATCATGAAACTACTTGGTTCTTGGAGTTTTTAGAGTTTGATTATTTATCTTTATTTTTTATTATGAAATTATTTGGTTTTTAGAGTTCTCATTGTATCTTCTTGAATATGTTTAGTGTGATTGTGGCCTGTCCTGTTCTGTCTTTTGTCCCAATTGTTGTACAGTGTTGACCAAGTTTCTCCCTTGGGGGATTAATAAAGTCTATTCTATTCTAAAGATGTCTGATAAACTAATGGGCAGCTGCTTATGATATGCTGAGTATATTTATTATCTTAGAAGATAAAGCAAGACTAAGAGAAGAGTGTACAGAATAATGCAGAATGCAGTACTACTACCCGTGTGCTGACTAGTCGACTCTCCAGCATTTCCTGGGTGGGGTCCTCTGATTCCCAGGGTCCTCTGCCATTCTGGGCAGGAATGGTCATCACCTGTCCCCCATCATCATAGACTGTCCATTTGTTTAACTTTTCTACTGTCTGGTGGGGCAACAGGTTCTCAGCATGGAGCCAGTCCTTAACCACACACACAAAGACAGATGATTGGCATTAAAAAGATCGGTTATTCTTCTTGAAGAATCTACTACCAAAATTGGAACACATACCTGAGGATCTCCACTCATCCGTGGGTTCCCAGCCCAGTGCACCTCTGGTTGGGCAATAGTATATATACCGCTGTCACCCATCAGCTGGGCCACTTCCCTGTCTGCCTCTTCTTCATACAAAGACCGGACACCTGACATCACTGTATTTGTCTCTCCATTTGGAAAGGGCTGAGTGGTGGACCTGGATATCCCTGTGGCATCCTCTCTCACTGGGTCTGATCCTTTTGCCCGAGTTGGTTCACCACCTATAGTTCCCCGTGACAAGGTCATCTTGGTCAGGTTGATCTGGGAGGGGTTCAGTTTTCCTCTTGCAGCCTGCAGAATATTGGCTCCATTTTTATTATCAAAGGCAATACTTCTGTCTTTGTCCTCAGTGTTGGACTGCCCTTCTATACCAATGGAATCAGGGATCCTCTTTGTTACATCTGATGCCAACCCTCCTGGCAAGGGCTTTTTGATGGATTTTAGGAGATTGAGATCTGGTTTGACAGGGAGTACAAGCCTGGCACCTGGTTTTGGGGGTTTGCGCTCTGGCATAGAGGGCTCTCCTGGTGATCCAGTGGTATTCAATGGAGAAGAAGGTTCAGGAGTCACCAGGGGCATCTCGGGTGTCTTTGTCGGTCTGTCCATTCGAAGTTTGTTCATCCTGGGGAGTACCACAGCATATTTGGCCTCTATTTCTTTCTCCTCAGCTGGGGCTGGTTCTCTATTCCCCTCTTCTGCCTTTTCTTGTGGTGCAGTTTTCTCTTTAGTCATTTTATCTTCAGAAGAGCTCTCGTGTCTCCTATTGGCCAGGCTGGTTTTACTCACGGCTCTCATAGCCATCCTATGTTTGAGGATCATGCCCTTGGATTTTCTAGTGCCTTGTTTCTGTTTTATGGCCCGAAGAGAGAGCCAGCGAGAAACCCCAATGGCTTTTGTCCAGGCAGAAAGCTTCTTTCTGACATTTAACCCCTTTGGCATATTCTGGTGAATCCAACCAGACACTCGACGCAGAGTCGTCATACCTTTTCTTTGTGCTATCAAACTTTCCTTGGGTTTGGAGGACCTCCTATCAGTGACCTCTCTCCCTGATGTGTCCACATCAGGTTTTGCTAACTTAAACTTGTTTGCTTTGTCTCGGAGAGATGACATCTTGACCTTCCCCAAAAGCAAACTCTGTGGCCGCCCTTTAGCAACACTTTCAGCATCCTGCTGCACCCCAGGCTCCAGAATGGCTTTGAGGTCCTTACCTTTGGCTTTAAGAAGCATTATTTGGTTTTGGCCTTTCATGGCTTTGGACAGTGTTGGTTCCTCTTCCTCTGTATCTGGATTAGATTCAACAGGAGTATCTTTCATGTGGATAATTTTTGTTTTCGCTGTGTCAGGCTTTTGGGTCTTGCCTTTTACTCTATTGTCCTTGTTCAGAGAATGACCTTTGAGTGGTGGAGTCTCCTCTGTTGCAGAACTGGGTTTGTTCTCTTTCTGTGGCTTCTTCTTGTGCTTTTTTTCTTCCTTGGCTTTTTGTTTTAGCTCCTTTTCTAACCGTTGCTTTTCTACTTCTGCCCTCTTTTTTTCTTCCTTCTCAGCCTTCACATCTGCCTTTGTTTTCTTAAACATCTTGTATTTCAGTCCTTGTGCAAGCTTTGAGGGACGTGGAGTGGGTCTGCGTCTCCACACTTTAGTAGCTGTTGTCTTTTCAGACCCGTCCACCTGGTTTAGCTCACTGTCTTCATCCCCATCACTGACGGCAACTTCAGATACTTTAGCTTCCTTCTCGTTTTCCTCTTCTTCTGTACTGGATGCAACTGGTTCGATCTCAGAGTCACTTCTGGATTTGGCTTCCCCATAAAGCTCTTCGTCTGCTGTCTGTTTTGTATCGCTCTGAGTATCCGATGCCTCAGCCTCCTCCTCACTGCTCTGCTCACTCTCCTGTGTCTCAGTTGGATCTTCATTACTGCCCCGGTGTTCCTCCTTCTCGTCATCACTGGTTTCCTCTTCACTCGCCTCTGCCGAGCTTCCTGCATCACTCTCCGATTCCTCTTCCTCCTCTTCACTTTCTGTCACTTTGTCACATCTCTTATTTTCAGGCTTGGTGGGCAGCTTGTTGTTAACTCTACCTGGTTTTGTAGTGGCTGCTTTTGGTGGTTCGGCTTTGGTGGTTTTGCAATCTGTAGTCTCTTTTTCACGTTGAAGTTGTGATCTACCATTTACTTTGTTCTTGTTATTGTGCTTCATATCTGAAGATCTTGACTTCCCTCTTCCTTTTTCTGGCACTTTAGACAGAGGCTGAGATGCCTTAGAACCAATCTGTCTCACGTTTTTCTGTTGGCTTCCAGTTTTGGCTGTCTTTGGCTTTGCCCTTTGCCCCACCACATTTATTCTATTCTGGGACTTTACTGGTGACATGGCAGTCAGTTCTTCAGATTTTAAAATCCTTAAAGAATAACAAGACCAAAGAACTGTATTTATTGTGTCACTGGAAATCATATTGACAAAGAAACTTAAAAGATTATATATATTTATGTATATTTGTATATATGTATATTTTAGTCACCAATCATTAGGAAATTTAAATCTATCAGCAACACACTTTGACAGGTAAACAAACTATCCAATGAAATAAACACATACTGGCTTTAGTCCGAGTAATATATCACTCAGATTCAGTGAAACCGGTTTTTTTATCTGCAGTTAAGGTCCATCAATATAAAGCTGACAATAAATTCATAGTGAAACAAAGAAGAAGAGCAGTAAAACAAAATTCAGGCTATTAAAACCTTCCCTACTAGATGAGAACAACTTCCTTTTCACCTCTGCAACAGCACACAAGTTTTTATCTACATGTCAAATCTAAATAGCAGTGAAAGGCTGTCTTTAGATCTGCCTAAATGTAGCCGTGTAGCCTTTGCACCCTGGGGGGGAAGCAGTAAGAGCTCATTTCAGTGCAATATAGCTTACCAGGCTTCTCAGGTGAAACCCAGGCATGGCTGGGGGGCTGCAGAATGCAATGCCTTGTCCTCATGTGCAGGTGTCAATGATACAAACGTGTACCCATGCTCAGGAGAACTGAGGGGCAGTTACACACCAATATCCCACCCACTTATATCATACAGGAAGACAGTCACAAATGCTATACACACCCAACAAAGGTTTTTGTGTGGTTCCTACATACACACAATGACCCCATCGACAAAGGTGAGCTGGTGTGCACCGACACGCACAAACACAAACACAGAGTGCCTTTTGAATAATTCATTTTCTAGGAGGTTGTATAGCTTCGCTGGCGTCCATGTCGCCATCTGGTGAATGCGGGGGAGGAAAGGTGAGAGGTGCTGCTTGGAGCGATCAACAATAGGTGCTGACGGAGGAGAGAGGGAGACAAAGACGCAGATGAGGGACAAGGGGTTCATTACTTTTCCTCTGGGAGTCTATCAGTGTCTGCTGGAATGCTGACTGGCCTCATTTTTAAACAGTCAATATTACATAATTATTTGCACAATGATACATTTGTTTTGGCTCCACAATCCCAAGAGCTGGCATTTGCTTTCCATGGAAATGTTGACTTTCATGATTTGACAGTGTAATATTTGTATTCCATGTTGTACATAGCAGACCTCTTAGGTTGAAAATTAATGTTTTATAGACTAGTTTGGTCTCTAGTAGAACATCAAAACTCCAATTTTGAATTCCAAATATGTGACATGAATATAGTATATTTCCCATTATTGTTTTTAATGTAATATAATTTGCAAAGTAACTAGGTGTTCAATACTTGAAGTGGACTAGAGTATAAACAAAAGTGAACTTTAAAACTCTGGAAACCAAATGTTGAATGTGACCTTGTGACAGAGCAATAGGATTATTTGTCTAATTACTTTTATCCTGTTACACATGCTGTGACTAAAAGGATAAAAATTCCTAAAATTGGGGAGGCATTGTTCTGCTGCTCACTGACTGTTAAGTCACATATCAATGTTTTTTTTCTAGTTTTTATTCACATTAACTTAAGGATGGCCTCTTCTACTGTAAATATCAATGCATCATCAACAAACAATGCATCAGGTGCCTTTTTTTTAAATCATAACATCTATACAGATTTCTGCACTATCAAGTCATTTAACTGTAAGCTGAATCTAAAAAGGTAGACAAAGGTAAGGATGCTCCAATGTAACAAATTTAGGCTACAAACAAAAGGCCCAGGCAGCAAGCCATCATTTTATAGGCCATTTAACACCTTCTGGTTGCTAATGTGACTCATCTCACAGGGTCATCTGCCTCTAACAGAGCTGCTGCTCTGGCCCACACTGAGCCAGGTCCACAGAGAGCTCAGGTTGCAGTAAACTCAGTGCGGCTCAAGGCAATTAGCGGACAAAGCGCCTCATTCTATAATGGATGATCAAAACTCTAGGCTGTGCGTGTATGACAACTGATCCCTACTTTATCCGCTTCCCCAGAGACGGCCGGGCCGCAGCGGTTCACGAGATTATGCTGGGACATTGGCAAGGGAAAAAAAAACTGAAACTCAAAGAGATCACAGACTTTTGTAATGTAATCAGACAGGCCAAAATGATGGGTTGGGAGTCTAAATGTTAAGCCTTCCTTTCAGGTTTCAGTGGAGCACAGACAGGCTCGCAGACCCAACATTTATAAACTGTTAGGGATTTCTCTGTAGCTTGGAGGAGTTGAATGACATGGAAAAACATCAATGAGGAAATAAGGACATTCTCAGGAGTGAGAAAATAAAAAAACAGACACATTTGTTCTTGTGGAAAAAAAACATAATATTTACCCACAAGAAACTGTAGTGTGACGTTACAATTTTAAAAAAAAATTAGGGTTTCTTAATCAGTTCACTACAAAAATATATTCTAGATTGATGCTAAAATACCCAGCATTCTGAGACACAGTACCAAAATATTTCCTTGAATGATCTAAATAGCAGCCAACCCCAGTTACAACAGGCCCACAGGTACAGAGTCACATACATACTGTATATATTAAACTGTTTGACTACAATAGCTTACAATTACATTCCTGAATAACATTCAATCCTGGCATTAAAAAAGGTTCATAAAAATCATTCTAAACCAAACCCCATAAAAACTCGTAACCCCCCATCCCACAAGCCCACCCTCCTTAAAAAAAACAAAAACAAAAAAAAAACAGCATTGTGAGCTCCGCAGTAGTGGAAAGAGCTGTGTTAGCAGTATACAGTGGTACAATACAGTTTGTAATGCTATCGCTAATTTAGAAAATCGTGGCTGTAAAATTAAAAAGCAAGTAACATCTATGTGGTTCAACATACATAAAATATCTTCTCTCTTCTGGGACGTTGCTGAAAACATATTGTATGGAAGCACATTTATGCCAAAAAAAGAAAAACAAAAAGTTAGCATAGTATCTCGTTAAGATCTAAATTATGCAACAGGAAGTCAGAAATTCTCTCTCTTGACTTAGTACCTCATGATTTTAGTAGAAAAATAATTCTTTAGTCATTACTTTTACTTAAAATGAACATTTTAATCTATATCCTCATAATCAGAAATTGGTATATCATACATTTGACTCAAATATAACATTTAATCTTATTCTGAAATAGTTTTTTGATCTAATTAATTTTGACTCATTGTCAGTTTTTTTAAAATGATTTACATGAGTTCTGACTTTTCTTTTTCTGGCAGAAATGGGCTTCCATAGTATAAATCTGAGGCTTCTTTAAATGAACAGGCACAAATCACGTAATATTCAGCTACAAAATATTTTCATCTTCATTATTCAAATCACCCCATCATTCCTTCCAGCTGAACGTCCATGTGGGGAGATGAAGGCCTGAGAATAGCACAGCAGAGCGTAGTGACTTTGTCCACATGAAAAGGCCTGTATAAAAATAAAGGCTTTCGCATGGATGTGGGTATAATTGCTATTCAAGCTTCAACAAGTGGCATCTATGGCAGACTGGAGATGCTGGCATTGAAAATTTATGGCATTGGCCACACATCAGGAATGTGCTTCATGTAGCTTCGGGTTAAATGGTTGTGACCGTGCTGCGACAATTTGTGTGCAGTGTGTGGTCTATAGGCACAGGTGGTGTCTCGTCCTTCACCCTCTGTCAGCACTGTTAGCCTGTGGTGCTCAGAGAGGACTACTGCCAAGAGCCATTTGGTGTCTCTCTATGAGGTGTCGTGTTGGGCCGAGAGTCAGCGGGAGGGTCAGTCACTGAGGCGAGGGGTCAGTTGGGTCAGTAGTGTTTGCGTCGGCCACGCAGGAGGCGACTGCTGCTGCGGGGCTGCAGTGCGGTTCATACACGTCAACAAGACAGTCCATTCTGAGGAGAATGTAAAGACACTCAACAAACTGACATCACCGTCTGCTGATTCTAAAACTGTCAATCACATAAGTTAATAAGATATAACATATCTTACCTCCACTGTCGAGCAACAATCCTCAAGCTACGGCACTCTTCACATTATTCTCCAGGAATGACCTGAGGCAAACACACAACAGCTCCCATCAGCTCTGACATGGTTGAGAATTGATGCGACCAAACTACAGAGGTGCTTCAGAGTTTGTGAACTCTTTAGAATTGTCTACATTTCTGCATAAATATGACCTGAAACATCATCGGTTTTCACACAAGTCCTCAAAGTAGATAAAGAGAACCCAGTTAAATAAAGAAGACAAAAATAGTTTACATTTATTTACTCAGGAAAATGATTCAACACCTGAAACTAATTTCACCTTCAAATTACCTGCTAATCCTAGATCTTCACATTCTTTTGCCACTGACAGATATGTCATATTGGATCATTTTCATAGATAGATAAGATAGATACTTCTTCCCAAGGGGAAATTTCAGTGTTGCAGTAGTATTATAGAACAGTATAGAAATAGAAAAATCCCAAATAAAGATTAACACAGGAAATAAGATAAATACAGAAAAAAAAATACACATCTAAAACAGAAAACAAGGACAGATTTGGAATAGATGGAAGAATACACAGACAGACAGTTGGAGCAGAGCTCTCTGTCATAATGAACTTATTGTACAGGGTGATGGCTGTTGGCAGGAAGGAC
>JAUBNQ010000011.1:1601237-1616353 GCA_032353495.1 Ctenopoma kingsleyae | reverse complement strand
CACAGGTATAACAACCTCTGAACAATCAGACTAGACTGAGTGTGTCTGACCAAAAACTCAGAGTGAGACCTCTTCTCACTGTTAAAATGTTCATATCATGTCATCAACTGTTTGTTCTGAATCAGGATCTTCAGTGTGTGAGGTGTGTGTCAAGTCACGTCTACAAATATAATATCAATATCAAGATATTCTTCTGCTGTGTACAGGTCTACAGTACAGACACCTGCCATCACCAGAAATAGTCCCAAATTCTGACAGATATGCTGTAACTATCTCACATCTTGATTCAACATTTCGCCCAGTGTGAAATATTATACATACCTTTAAGAATAATCTAATTCAGTTCTGCAGAACACACCGTCCAAAACAGACCAAGGGTGGCACAACCAGTTGTTAGGTTTAGAGGCCAATTACTTTTTTTTTTTTTGCATAAAACCAGACAAGTTGGGACACCTTTTTTTCTCTTAATAAATGAAATCATTATTTAAAAACGGCATGTTGTATTTACTTTGATTTTCTCGGTGCAATACTAAAATTATATTTGATGATCTGAATCATTCAAGTGTGAAAAATATGCAAAAAAAGGTTAGGAAGCTGGCAAATGGTTATTCACAACATACATCATACTGTCACATTTCATTGGAAGTTGGCATCAAATGTTTGGCTTAATAGACTAATTGTTGAATTCAATATAAAAGCCTACTGCTAAATCAAACACAATACAACATTCTTGTATCATTGGAATAGGAAGTGGGGGTTCATTGGAAAAAAACTGCTGGAGCCACACATTAGTCTTAAATATAAACTGTGATATGACAGTTGTGAACATGAAGAGATGATGGTGTATGTGCTCTAACACCTCATGAGCAAAGGGACATTTGTACTTCCTGTATCTTTAGCTAATAACAGAACTTGTTTTTTCCCCGTCTGATAATGTAGGTCAAACAGGAATCAAGTTAACAGTTAACAGCACTGAACACTGGATGACAGCCTGAGCCAACTTTACAAGCAAGTCATGCCTCTTGGACATTTCATTAGTGCAAGCTTAGAAGAATTTACTTTCCTGTTCAAAGTTTATAAAGTGAAGTCTTTGAAAACAGCGCTGTGACAGTCGTGACTATATATTCACATTGTTTATACAACTAAGACATGGTAGAAATTCCTGATTATGATCAGGACGGTTTCTATAAAACACTGTGTCTCTGGCTGAACCTACACTGGGAGGGGCCCATTTATTTTGCCTCCATAATAGTTTCAGGTGGACCTGACCATGCAGGTGGGACAGTACCAAGGCTGCAGAGAACAAAAGCCTTTTGTTTGGCTATTCTTGCACTGATGCAGGTGGAACAGAAGGACACTGACTGTGTTCTTCACTGTCCTGTCCAGGTTTACGCATTATTTTCTTCTTATGGTCAACAGCGCAAGTGTTCTGTAACTTTTCCCTCTCAAAGTTAATCATACTAAGATTTACAAAGGTGTAGGTTATATCTGCAAGCTTTTCACAAAGTGACAACCACACAGTTCATTATAACAGAGGTTGGTTACAACAGAATGTATGTCTGCCTGTGTAGTATAATTAAATAATAATTTATTTGTCCTGAATTCCCCTTTAACTTGTCAAACAGGTTTAACACTTCTTCCTCATAACCCCCACACACACACACACACACACACACACACCCCCAAACAAGCTTACTATTCATGCTCAGAAACCAGACTGTTGAGACACAGGCCTTACTAACATACCTGACTATGTGACACACCTTGCTGATGTTAGCTAGCCTTAGGGTGCATTGACACCAAACTCCACCTGGCGGAACACAGCCACAGTCACAGGAAACAGCATGGGTAATATTATGGGAGTAAACAAATTGTAAAAGCTAGTATCTTTAGTTCGCCAACACCACCGATTATAAATGAAACTGAATGTGTTTTATCAAATCTTTCTGTCCTCACATTCACTTCAGCCACACACCATTCATTCATTCTTATCTTCTGCTTTTAATATCTCACCTCACAGTATCACACCAAAATAGAAGCGTGACATTCTCCCACTAATCAGCTCGACATTGGAGAAACTCCCTGCTTCGTGAATATGAGCGAACTCTGGGGCGAAGCGGGTCGATTCGCGACCGGAAGCGAACGTGGTTTCGCCCGTGTCACTCACGTATGAATGGGAACTGAATTTTAATGTGAATGCACCTGCGGATGTTTCCTTAATTAGGCAACACGAGCTGCAACTACTACTCACCTGACTAGTAACTACACAATGAAGTCATCAAGAAACGACATAAGTTAAACTACTACCAACTTTATAGTTATTTTCTCTTTTGAACCCATCTCTTGCTAAATGAGCGGCTTCTATCTGTAATCATGCTAACGCCCACTTAAGCACGTTATCGTGCCCGGATGTATTGTTTACTGTAAAGAGATAACTTCTCCTGGTCGAAATTTCATTGACACTTTAAAATGTGGTTTACAGTTAGCAAGCTAGTTAGCAATATGTTTAGCCAACCAGAGCACGAGATTTGATTAAATCACGTCCTTACCGAGCTCTGTACAGAATAATGTTTGTTTAACGTTGACGTCCTTGCAGACAAACCCACTTACATCTATGAACATGACTAACGAGCTTTTTACAAGTTATTTGGACAATCCAATAAGAAAACAATATAAACTGTACAGACACACATTTGTAATGTATGCCACCAATAAGATATTTGTCAGAAAAATAATTATTACTAGTTATTGCTAATCTAAATAACCTTATGCTGAAGACTGGACTAGTTCGTCTGAAGGACAATGTAACTCTAATTTTACGAAATATGCAAATTAGCTGCGAACAAGTCAACACTTAACTAACTTAAGCTAGGAATAACATGAGTAAAGATTAGCCAGCTAGCCGCTGAGCAACTGGAAGAATGTCTGGTTAAACAGGCAACTTTAGCTAGTTAGCTTCAGGTGTAGAACAGAAAACAGGTAGGTGTGATGAACGTCTGACTTCGACTCTATGTTACCTGGCTCGCAAAAAAAACACCTGAGGGAAGCAGCTCTCTGTAAAAGTGAAGTACAGGCCCACCTTCCATAACCTACCTGATTCAAAACGGCCGTTGCTTAGCTGCTGTCCACCGTTAACAGCCCCTGGATAAGACTCTACCTCCGGCCAGTGTCTAGTGTTTTAGTTGAGAACTCTCTCCTCATATAAAGTCGAGAAAAATGTGACCAGGCCAAAAGCCACTACTCCCTGGATCCAAGTAACAGCGTATTTGCCGAA
The DNA here is from genome assembly GCA_032353495.1 of Ctenopoma kingsleyae. NCBI lineage: Eukaryota > Metazoa > Chordata > Actinopteri > Anabantiformes > Anabantidae > Ctenopoma > Ctenopoma kingsleyae. The sequence continues at coordinate 1,613,079 of JAUBNQ010000011.1, read as the reverse complement.
GAAATATCACCTTTGACGACCGGTTGACAACTCTACTCGCCTGCTTTTCCACCGCAGCGGTAGTAACTAGCTTCAGCGCTTCCTGCTAGGCTAAACTTTACTGCTTTGCTAACTCCGCCCTTGCATGCAAGTGCACCTCGCTAGACTCCTCCAGTAGATCCTTGACTCCTAACGACAGATCCTGCCCCTCTTCCGTGCTAGCTCCACAGGCTTTCGTGGCTATCTGTCTTTTTATTTAAAGGGAAAACACGACATCTGACATATTCTTACCACTATGTACTATCTACTTTCACAATGGTAAAATATAAACATGCTATTTTAGTTGTGGAAAAAGGCCAATTATTCGAATAGTTATCAACAACTACAACAGCTCCCATGAGGCTTTGCGCGGGTCTACTGGGAAATATGGATGTTAAACGCTACTAATTAACGAACTTGTTAAACTTCTCTTCACAGCAGTGTTTTTTTTAGCCAATTATAAATTCAGTTTAAAGGGAACCATTAATCACTCACAGTTGTTATACATTGTGCTGAATCTCTATTTGGTACTGAACAACAGTGGTGGAAGAAGTACTCATCCTTTGCTGAAGTATCAATCGAGTGTAGAAATACTCTGTAGCAAGTAATAAAGTCCTGCATTTACAATGCTAGTGAGTACAAGTACAAAAGTATGAGCTCAAAGACTACTTGAAGTATCAAAAGTACTTATTCTGGAAAACATCATCACTTTAATATCACAGTTGGTAAAGATGATTTGATTTTAGCACTTATTCAGTTATGATGATCACATCTTGAATCTAATAATTATAATTTGAACTATTTTACATGCTGCTGAGTAGCTTGTGAATTTTACACTATTGATTAACAAAGTCTTATTACTATATATATTTAGCTTTACTATCCAGATTCAGAAATGTAACTAATAACAATGGTTATCCCATAAATGTATTGGAGTAAAAGTATTGTATTTGTCTCTGAAACACAGTGAGTATGCATACTAGTACTACTAGTATGAAGTAATAGAAATCAAGAGTACGCAATACCTCATAATTGTACTTAAGTAAATGTACTTCCCACCACTGCTAAATAAATTGGTCACAACAGGCTACATAATACTGCAATGTTTAAAAACTTTAAATATAGCTGGTCAATCCCCAGATTTCTTCCTAGTAGGAACACAAGAACAGGCCACTGTATGAGTAATAATTACTAAGTTACAATGTAGTCAATGAGTGGAAACAAACCCTCGACAGAAATATTAGACAAAAATCCTTTGCTTTTAGTCAAAACTGAGACTGAGAAAACTTTCAGCTTCTTCAGAGCACTGAATTCCTTATGTTAGAACACAGCCATACCGATTCAAACAAAAAACATCATCTGAGATCTCTTTATTCTCACCAAATCCAAAATACAGTATACATTGATTGACTGATTTTAAACAGGGACAGGCAAAGATAATTTTAAAAATAATGCTTCTGCTGTACACACCCATCAGTAAAGTTTGAAATGTCAGCAAACACTTTAAAGCCCCTACAAACTCACAGCTCATCCCACAGCTTTTTGCCTAATCTGACTGACATCTAGCTTAGCCTCATGTTAGTTAGCAGACCTAGATGAGCATCATTATCCTGTTGGATGAATGCAGGGTCAGTGGTTTGACTCCTGGTTCCTCCTGGCCACATGTCAAGAGGTCAAGGGACACAAAAACCCTGTAGTGCCATCATATACCGTGTTGTTTGGCCCTGATAAAGGGTGCATAATGGGGTTTAGGAAAAATAACATCTTTAAAAAAGGTTTCACATTTTCTAAACATGATTTAATACATAGAACATGAATGAAAAAATTTCACAAGCATTTTCAGTCTATGTAAGTGAGAACTGAACAAATAGTAGCTAAACATTAAATCATTACATACAGCTGAGGCCAAAATTATCAGCCCCCATTATGAAATCACACAAAATCATAAATATTTCCATGGAAATTCCAGTTTGTGTTATGATCATTTCCATGGAAATATTCATGATTTTGTGTGATTTGATAAGGGGGGCTAATAATTTTGGCCTCAACTGTAACTGAGACAACAACCCAGTAATGAACTGTTACGAGAAAGCATGGTTTTAGTGTGAAGGCACTTTTTCCCACATTAATATATTGCTATTAATCATCTTCATAGTAAGAATTACAAAAAAATCAAGTAGTAAATCCTTTACAAAGCAGTTAATCTGTTGTGCTCATATACAGTAGCAGAAATGTTGACAAAGATCAGGAAAGACTGAGAGCCCGAGCTCCCTCTGAAGGAGTAGTGACATAAAAAGTCGGGGTTCCACTGTATCGCTCCTGTTGAGGAAGACAAAACACACAGACACAGTGAGTGCGCCAAACTACTGTAATTTTCAAAAGAGGCAAGCATTGTGTGTGTGTGTGCGTGTGTGTGTGTGTGGGGGGGCAGACTAATGTCCCTTGTGAACAATAAATTTGAGTTAAAATATCCATCATAGTAGTTGAAGAACCATTCGCGCTCATCACACCTCTCACAGTGCTAGGAAGGAAGTTCAGAGAGGAAGCAAGAGGGAAGACCAGGCTAGGTTTGTTTTAACAGCGACACACATCTTTTCCTCCTCCAAACTTCCCCTATTACTGCTTCCCCCAGACTAAAATTACACACTCAGGCCATAACTCACCTGACTCCCCCTCTAAGTCATTTAAATGGTAAACAAATATAGATAAGGAAATACAGTCAGTTTAATGAGTCATTTAACACCTCAAATAAACATGTCTTGATGTGTGGGAGCTGATTTCTTTAGTAAGTGGCAAAAAGGAAAATGACATCAAAAGAAAATGAAAATAATCATAACCTATGTCCAACTAACTCTGTCGATACATGTCAACAACTGTATGTTGAAAACCAAGCAAAAGTCTAAATGAAATACAGGACAGCTTGTTACTGACATACAGTACAGTATGTTCTATGTTTTTGGCCCAAGGTTTAATTAGTAGCAGTAAAAAGAGTTACAGCACAGCTACTGGGCCCATGCACAGAGCCACTGTGTCTACTACTTCACATCCTCAACAGCTTAACTACATGTTGAGCATGTGTGCACTATATAACTGGCTGGGTTTGGCTTCTTGTGTTTTCTCAACAATAAGACAGCAGGTTGTTCGATGATTAACCAGTAGCAGATTATCTAAACTTAGCCTGAATACGAGGACAACCGCTAGTCTGGCTCAAGAAAATTCCAACTATGTCAATTGACTGCAGGCTTCCCTGCAACTGCAACAAACTCCTGGAGTTGATGGCGTCTGGAGATAAAAAAAAAAACACGGTTCTCAATTAACATTCTCGTCTGGGTGAGCTTGTGAAATGTCATCAGTACTGTTCCAATTCAAAGTGAGTATCTACTCAAATACGATCCGAATGACCAGAGGTCTTCACACTCTTCCCAATTTGTCAAGGTTACTGTGGCCAGTGACCTGTATGGACTTGAGGCAGCCAAGCAACCCAAGATGCATTTTTGCACCAAAGTCCTGAGATTTAGAGCCAGACCAAAGCTGCTACAATCATCCTAGTTCTGCTATTATGTAATCATCAGAGCTGGGTTGAGCTGAGCAAGAATGTTGCTGTCTCAACTGCAAATTGATTTTACTGTGTCCTACTGTCCTCTGGAATTTGAACCCATAGCTGAACTTACAAGTTTGGACTTGGGTACCTGGGTATACTCTGTATTCATTAAGGTGTATGGTTTCAATATAAGAACCGACATCTGCTTCCAGTATAATCTTATACTGCTTCAGTTGGGAATATCTACATGGTGCGTGAGGTCACAAATTTATGAGCCGCAAGCACATCCATATAGTCTCCGTTCTGACCCTCGTGGACTAGGGTGTTGATGAAATTTACATCACAGATAAACGCGGAAAGTATGAATTAACCCTGGTAAAGGCACTCTTTTTGTCTAGTAGGAGTTCTATGGAACCATGCTTTAAGAACGGGTCTGTACTTTGTTAGTAATTTGTGCACACAGTGATAAATGTAGCAATCTGAAACTAAAGTTAGGGAAGAGGAAGACTGCTAGTAGAAAAATGCAACATGGAAATTTTAAGTCATTTCCATGTTAAAAAGTTTATCCTAACCCATCTAATAATAGATTTGATTAAACAAGTTAGATTTGTTAGTTTAGTTCTTCACCCAGAGCTCAGCCTTTGACAAGCCGAAGTGAGGTGCAGTTAAGAATTTCTGCTGGGTCCGGAGTCACCACATCAACCTTGAACCCTTCAGCTAGAGACACCTTAAGCAGCTCCTCCATGAAACCCTGCATGTCTGTGATTTCACAGGTTCTCCGGTGCACGTTCATGATGTCGTCTGACTGTGTGACCTCTGGGTTATGGACAATTAATCCCCGGTAGTGCTGCTTGTCGTACTGATCCTGTGGGAGTTCATCAGGCTTTGGCACCCACTCCAGTTTCAGTCTGTTCTGGTTCCATGGACAGAGGCTTGAGAGGCCCTGAGATGTTTTGTAGGAGAAGCGCTCACAAAGCAGAGCTAGGAAAGCTCTCCAGGTGCAAAAGAGGTTTACTGTAAAGGCTCGCACAGAGCATGTACGGAGCTCATAGTTTTCTGGCCCATGGCGTAAGTTAAAGTGCAGAACGCGGACCTGGAATGACAGGGTGGCATATGCTGACTAGACATTCTTCAAAAGATAAAGAATCTATGTCCAGGTGCACACACAACTTATATACTCAGCAAACTCAGTAAACATCTGTTCAAGAGGTTTGTGTAGGCTAAAATTTATACAGTTATTATAAAATTATTCTCCTATGGAACCAAGGGAGATCTTCATTGCATTATATGCATGATTGGATTAATCTGTCCCTGAGCATACATTTGCTGTTGGGTCATTATTGTAGTAATTTGATCAAATAAGTATTTTACACAATGTATATCCCTGTACAAGACAAAAATTAGCCACACACTTTTCCACCATCAGTGGTTGTTTGGTTATTTCTTTGGACAATTTGACTGGCTGAATCAGAATTTTCCTATGCATAAAAAATCTTTGTGGACGGGGGAACAGTTTATCTACATAGATTTTTCAGTACATGGGTGTAGGACTGCCAAACACAGGTAACAGGTAGTATTTTTCCACCACATGGCACCACCTCAATCCAGCTCATCTCTACTCGCTTTTGGTACAAGGTACTTCGTTTTCCATGGTAAATATAATACCCCCTGAGTGTAGCTGGTTGTCATAGCAACGCCACATAAAACCACAAACACACAGAGGAAGAATGTTATATATTATTCAATTCAATTCTATTTCATTTGTATAGTGCAGTGTATAGTGTATATTAAAGGAATGCTGTACTTGTTTCTTGGTATGTAGTTGTTTGTCACAGCAAAAAGACAAATTTTGTTTCAGAAGAGAATGACGGCAGCAAGGTGAAAGAGACGCCTGTGCTAGTAATGCTTGTCTCTGACCAGTCAGTAGTCTCCAACCACCTTTTGGCATCACTCAAGTTCAATTAAACCTTGATAGAGGTGATGTCACGTACCATCCACAACTTTTGCCAAATGGAAAACCAATAAAGTGGTAGAGTCAAGTTGATCCAATGACATGTGGTGGAAAAACGCTATTGCATGCATTAGACACTGTGCATCCACATGGTGACATGATTTCATGACATACTTAGATACTGTAGAGTGCTAAGTTGCAAGAAAAAGTTCCACTACAGGAATTACTGTAGTGAATTAGAGAAATCTTATCAATTCTAACTAATTCTTGTGTCCAAGGTAGACTGCCTAAAATTTGACTTGACATACTGACTCTAATTTTATTACACCTACCTTGGACTCAACATTCACAATGATCATGGCTCCTAGTGGTCCTCCTCTAAGGCTGAGCGGAACTGATGCCTCATAGCGGCGAATCTCCTCCAGCAAAGGGTGTATCTGGAAGAAGTCGGCCTCTCTCCGCAACAGTGCCAGCTCTGAAAAGCTATCAGGCAGGTCCAGGGAGCTGGAGCGCAGGAAATTCAGAATGTACCTGAACACTTTACCGTCACGGTCTATGAAAATGTTTCCTCTGCTATCCTTGACCACAGGGATTTGTCCTGTGAACATGGCGCCGAGCATCGAGTCACGGCAGCGTGTCAGAGTGTCCTGGGTTGTTGTGTAAATTTCTCCACCAACATTCAGCGACACTAGGTCGCTAGAGTTCCTGTTGCTGTTGTCATCCAGAGAGTTGAGATTCAGCATCTTGGAGGTGAAGTTTTTCTGTTCCTGTGAAACCTTGCTGTTGTTTAGAGAACAAGGATCCCTCTGCTCTGATCAGGAATACTCGGGACTGAGTGATGTGGAAGACTTGTTTCTTTTAACACTTAGGCAGGATAAGGCCAAGTTAAGGGAGAGATGTGAGGAAATCTGCCAAGTCTGTTTCCAAAGCTGAGGACTGATAAAACCAGAGCCACAAAGCTTGCTGCTCTCACCCTCCTCTTTGTTGCTTCAAAGCAAACATGCCATCCTTTCAGTTTGCTCTAGTTTTCTGTAATTACATTCACATCTTTGTTGATGTTTCTCCTGTAGGATTCAGAATGGTGTCAACAGCAGACCTAAAGTCTGACTATGTTAAAGCAGAAAGGCAGCAGGGCCACACTGACCAGACCAGCATGCTAATAACAAGACACTTCTGGCACTGTCTCCCCGAAGCTCGCTTTTATTCTCCACTGTCTCTCTCGCTCTCTCTCTCTCACACTCACACACACTGGAGCTGTCTGAGCAAGACACGGGGGACTGGGCAATTTGTCTGAAATGCTCCCCTCTTAAAGTGACAACCATAACACTGAAAAGTGCTTTTTATCCCCTACCAACAAATGAACAATGTCCTCAGTGCTTTGGAATGCCAAAAAAATAAAAATGTTCCCAACTAAACAGCAACAAAATTGACTTTCAACTGCCTGCTGTTTAACACTGTAGGTTGAAAACTATATTTATGTTATATTTTGTTGACATTGTTTGAGTTCAATTGTCAGGGAAGGGTCACTGCAAGTCAATATAAAGTAGTTCTGAGTGTCCACCTTTATCCTATGATGAGTATGAAAATAATGTGAATCATATGCTGTGGCTGTTGCAGTCTGATCAGTTCTTCAATCAGTTTATCATATCACCTGTCAAGTGGGAGCCTAGATTTGTTATCTTGACTGTGCCGATATCTGAACTATATTTACTGTGTTCTTCACTTTTATATGTTCCAGGTTCAATCTGGTGGGTTTTTTGCAGACGGTGGAATACTGAGGTAATTACTTAAAGCTACAGTATGCAACTGTTTTTCTGTAGAAACATATTCTAGAATTGATCTTACTTTGCAGAGGTGCTGTTGACAGTTCCCGTGAAGCCAGACTCACAAAACAACCTGGCAGCAGTGCAGAGATTTGTCCTTCTAATAGTCTATGAGCAACGCTCGTTCTTCTAACCAATCAGACAATTTCAACTAGGTCCGCTGGATTAGTAAGTTGAGAGAGAAGGGACAGGGAGGGCTGGGCAGGAGTGGTAGAATGAATTGATTTCAAGTCTCATGCTAATGCTAATTTATAAGTTGTAAATTATAAAAACAGGGGATCACAATGTAACTAATAATGTAAACACATTCCATAATGGTACTGCAAAAATTAATTTACAAATGATGCATTGAGAAAATCATTATGTTTCAGTACGGAACTATGTCATAATACCAAAACACTGGTACATGTGTCTTTGATTTGAATCAAACATAACCAGGGGTGCACCAGTATAACACAGGGAGCACCAGTATAACACAGAGAGCACCAGTATAAAACAGGGAGCACCAGTATAACACAGAGAACACCAGTATAACACAGGGAGCACCAGTATAAAACAGGGAGCACCAGTATAAAACAGGGAGCACCAGTATAACACAGGGAGCACCAGTATAAAACAGGGAGCACCAGTATAACACAGGGAGCACCAGTTCTTTGAAGCCTTTGTTATAAACCACTTTCTCTACTCAACACAAATCCAAAGCTAATATTGATCTTGTGTAAATTCAAGACAACAAACTATTTGCCAAAATTGAGGAATATTTTGTGTACTTGTTGTACGTGTGTGTGAGTGTGTATGTGTGCATTAACCTTTATGTGGAGTATAGTCCTGTCAATGGCATTAGCTTGAAGCAAAGTCACAGTGCATCCACCAAATCCTCCGCCTGTCATCCGGCTGCCAAACACCCCCTCCACCTCCATGGCTGCAGAAACCAGCTCATCCAGCTCTTTGCAGCTCACCTCATACATATCTCTATTAGAGAGACGTCAAGTTAGCACACATCTTGTAGAACACATTGTGTGTTAGAACACAATTCTAACACACAATGTGTTCTAAAACGTGTCTCAGATCTGAGTCAGTTCTGACTGTACCTGAGGGAGTTATGGCTCTGCACCATGAGCTTGCCAAACTCTTCGTAGGCTCCTCTTTTCAGGGCTTCAGCAGCTTTGACTGTTCTTTCAATCTCCTCAATCACGTGACAAGCTCTTCGGTAGGTGACATCATCCAGTTTGTCTCTCACCTCTTAAATCACAGGGAAGGAAAAAGTAAACTTTACATCATTGGAAAGGAAGAGGACAGGATGGAATAGGAATGAGGACAGCTTAGCTCAGGCTGGACACACTGGAATCAAATAGATCCACACAGGATTATAAGAAATGCACTTCACACCCTCCAGGTCCTTCATGGTAGCATCTCTGAGACTGGTCTTTCCCAGGATGGAGGCAGCTTCTTCACAATGTCTGCGTCTCATGGAGTACTCACTGCCGGCCAGCGAGTGCTTCACATTGGAGTTGGTGATGAGAATGACCAGGTATGGATCTGCTAGAGGGACAGGAGAGGCCTCCAGGGACCTGAGTCAAACAACAGACAAAATGAATGACTGATAATGGTGGATGTAAATGTTTATAGTTTCCTGTGTTGTCGACACAAAGGGAGCAAAGGTTCATTTCATCTCAGTGGATGTTAATAACATTACCTGCAGTCAATGAGCAAAGCATGTCGCTCCCTGCCGAGCACAGACACAAACTGATCCATAATGCCACAGGGTACACCAGCATGCGTGTGTTCTGCCTGCTGACAGGCTACTGCTTTGGACACCTTGTCACCATCATCTGCAGAAACAGGACAGAGACAATCCAGGCTCATATATCTGTATATCAACTATTACGTTTAGGCCTTTTGAATGGAAATCACTGCACTTTATACATCCCTAATACAATGCTGATGGCTTCCCGACTGCAGTAAGTGAATATCTGAGCCACTCTGCTGTAAGTGTAGTCTCTTTAAGCAGACTCTGACCTGGCTTCAGTTGCTGCAAGAAGGTGTAGAAAGCCACCTCCAGAGAGGCAGAGCTGGACAGACCTCCTCCCAGGGGGACACTGCTGGCTATGACTGCCTTGAAACCTGAGACAGGAGGAGCTGAAACACGGCAGACACAGAGATAACACACTAAATAAATGTCCTGTGGTGTTACAATAACACAAGCTTGTGCTCGGCATGTTCCCCTTCACTTTCACTACAGAAGGTGAAAAATAAAAGTGTATTATATTTTATGCCTAATTTACCTTATTTAACACCAGGTAATGTTTTATAGCTGTGGATTTAGCTCATTTGTTTACCCCTGTAATGATGTATGACACCCTTCACATAGTTTGCCCAGCTGGGTAACCCTGGAGACAGTGATGATGTGTCACTGGACAGGCTGAAGTCCACTCTCCGAGGCTCATCAGCATCCTCAGTTGCTGTTACCACGGTAACATCCTGGCCAGATGTTTGACTCCCCACCACCACAGTCACCAATGGCAGCGCCTGGTTCACCAAACAAACACGGAGCTGAATGTAGACTCCATTCAAAAATCAGAGTATAAAATCAAATCAAAGTATAACATTGCTGGTGTTGTGCTGATGTGAGGAATCAATGAGCCGATTCTTAGTCTGGACTCATGTGTTAAACTCGGCATTAAAGTGACGCACTAAACAACAGACGCAATCTTAATATTTCAAAATGAATAATCGATTATGTGAATGCAACAATTTAGAGGAAGGTCAGTGAGAAAAGTAGTATTTTTGCAGAGCTACTTGCTGATGTGTGTACTGTATGTAAACCGAACAGTAGAACTGCTGCTACACGTGTTTTGTACGTGCTCAGAGTCACGTGATGTCCGCCACAGTCACACTAAACATTAAAATGACATATTTCTGAACGACGTTTGGTGCGTGACGCGACAGATTCCCGGTGTCACCTGACTGAAAAGACGTGGTTGTGTCGTTTTACCATTGGAAGGACAAATCCCTGGTTGTAGTCCGTGTGCTCCCCTATCAGGTTGACTCTTCCAGGAGCACACACCGACACTCGAGGCTCCTCTCCCCCGAACACCTGCCTGTACAGACGGCGAGCACCAGCTACCAGCTCGGACACACTTGGAAATGAATTAGCCATGATAGAAAGTTATTTAACGCGCGGGTTAAAACTCTTCTCTTGCTGACACACAAGAGAATGAGACATGCGCGTTAAATTCTAATATAATACGTTCTTGCAAATAATAAAATGTAAAAGAGGAAGTGCTGTTTGGAAGCTAAAGGAAAGTTTCAGATCTTTCTTCGTCTACGCTTCAATTACGAGCTGCAACCGGAAAAAACATTACTGCCCCCTACTGTACACATCCTCTTATTATTTCTAGCAGGTACCTACATAAAAATATGGTTTAAAAATGAAATAGTCAAACACCTCCGCTGTTGTTCTTCACTTTTCACATTTCACTCGTTAACCTGCTGTGACGTTCACTGACAGCTTCAAACTCCATCAGTGCAGAGAGATTTCACTATGATATCATACATGACTCTGTATCTTTGTCTTATCTGACAATACACCTTTCTTCCAAAAGACTTTGTCTTTGTCCAAGTGATCAGCTGCAAACATGATTTGATCTTGAAGGTGTTGGTTTTGGAGCAGGGGCGTCTTTCATGTAAAGCAGCGTTTCAGTCCACGGCAATGTAAAACTCACAAGTGACTCTGGTGTTCCAGCAGTTCATGGCAGCTCTTTACCTTGATGGTCCCTGGGTTGTTACTGAGCATCTGGACTAATGTCCTCACAGCTGATTATTGTTGTTGTTCTTTGGTGTCTTCAGTTGTTGAGAAATGGCTCCATAAAACCATTTCTGACTTGCAGACCTGCACTGAGCTGCTTGATCTTTCTCATTGTACCATGTCGGTCAAGTGTGTGTTGATGTCAGAAATCCCCAAATAAATTCAGCTGAGTGCATCAAATTCATGGGGTTTTCATTTAGTAAAGATGTTCAATCATTCTGCCTCAGCAAAAACAAACTGTTCAAAGAAATAATTTAAAGACCAATATTACCACGAATAGTCATGTTCATGATGTTTGTTTGTACATATGTGAAAACCAAAAAGTCCAGGTTCAGATCCACCATGACAAAGACCAGCAAGTCTGTCTGAGATTTACCCCGAGCTGCTACAAACCTAATTATGAGAAACAAGCAACTGACTACTAAAACCACAGATCCCATTCATGTAATCAAAATTAATTCAATCTAATGTTCAATTTCTTGACATTTTGAACTTGTGCAAAAGTTGCTACACAATTAAAATTTCACTGATTACTTCATTACTTGTATTTTAATATGTCAAATCCACAAAGTATCAAGTTGTCAAACACATCAAACCGTTCAATGAGCTCATGTAAAAACACACAAAATCAATGATTCATTCTTTATGATTTATTATGTCTTTCATCCCACAATCCAACAACATCTCTGCTATGTCAAACA
>JAUBNQ010000011.1:1555449-1577735 GCA_032353495.1 Ctenopoma kingsleyae | reverse complement strand
ATTGTAAAGATCTCCACCAACATCTGGTTGATAATGTGATTTTACTATCATCAAATTCACCAAATGTACAGTAAGTAAAAGTAAATGAACTACTTGCTATTTATAGAACTCATTATCTGATCTTCACCAAAGTCGCAAATATCAACAAACACAATATTTCTGAGCTGGTAAAACCCAAAAAGTCGTGATCTTTCATGTCCTTATTGAACACACCCATTAAACATACAGAGTGATGGTTTACTATAGGTAAATAGAAGTATTGGACTCTATTCCAGCAGATCCACAATGTTAAATGACTCTGACTGGGGCCAAATAACTTGTTAAAGATAGATATATTCAGTGGTAGTCACCATAACACATACTGTAGTCAGTGTTGTGCAAGTTCTGTGAATGATACAGATGTCGGTGCTTAAAAATTCAACTGACCTACGCTCAGTTTGGTCCCTGAATGCCACCTTACCCAATACACATCAAATTAAAGATAGCAGTGAGGCAGACTGAGGTAGAGCAGAGAGTGGGGGGCTTTTCCACACACAGTATTCCCTCTGTAAAACCAAGCTGTCACAGAACCACTGTCTTTGTTGCCCTGCTGCAGACTCTGGAGTGTCTGAGGGTTTGGTGTTGACCAGCGACTCGGAGAGCGAGATCTTCTGCGACTCTGTGGATTCAGTGGAGCACCTCAGCAGTGTCAAGGTGCGACTCAGTCACTTCCTGGAACATGGTGACATACAGAGCAGGTTAAGACTGAATTTATATTTGTGTTCAGATTCCATTAAAGACCAACGGTTTCCAGAATGGCCACGCGTCCTTGGAGTCGTCTCCCTGTCTGGAGGCCCGACAGGTTGGAGCAGGTCAAGGTGGTGAAGGAGCCGAGGATGGGAAGGGTCACGGTCCCATCAGGAGGAGTCGAGACGGCGGGCGAGAAGCTTCCTACCACAACTGGAGAGAACGTAAGCTGCCACCACTGACACGTCAGACTGAACTCTGCGCAGGAGAAGTGAAGCTCCCTGCTCCATGTTTGTTACTCCTGCTGCACGTAGCACTTGTCTGATGACCCAAGATTCTGTCACCGTCCACAGGTGGCGTTCCTCAGGGTAGTCCCAGGCGGTGGGCCCCAGGTGGCGGCGGTGGTGCCGGGCGAGGAGGAGGGGACGGTTCTGAGGGTGTGGCGGACAGGCTCCACGACGCCCAGCTGCAGCAGCAGATCATCCTTGCTCTACGGAGGCTCAGAGAGGACATGAGAAGCGTGATGGACAGGCTGGAGGTGGTGGAGAGGCTGGCAGCCACACACGTAAGCCCAAACCACAAAAAACCAAATGTTCATGTTTAGATAAGACACTGAACTTCTTTTAAATACATAATGGTACTCGTAATCCTTTCTGCGCTCTGTGTGACAGGTTCAGGGGTCAGAGTGGAGACCCTGTCTGCAGTGTGCAGCCACTGCTTCACAGCAGGTAAGAGAAGCAGCATCTCGCCTCAGTCTGTTTGTTTATGAGCGCCCTGAACTGAAAAGACATTATTGATAGTTTTTCCTTCACATTCTCTGGTCTGACCCCCCCCGTGTCTGTTTCTCTCTCAGGAGGAGAAGTGGTGGCCATTCGATGTGTCAGGCCAGACCGTCCTCCTCTTCCTGCTGTGGCCCTTCGTTGCTCAGGGTCTGGTCTATCTGTTGAGGAAAGCCCACAGGAGAGGTCGCATATCTTCATGAAGTCAGCTGGTGAAGACACTCGGCAGCAAGGACTGATTCTGACATGTCTTGATGAGAAGGTTCCATCCTCCCCCACTCTGCACACCTGGGAGGAGACACATGTCTAGCTGTCCACCTCAGGATCCAGAAACCCCTCACTCACCACAGCAAACTAATAAAGTGTGATCATGAAGACCCTGAATTAAAGACTTGGAATCTGTGCAGGAGAACTTACTACATGATCCAAGTTAACATCGGACACAGTGTGTGTTTACGTTATTCCTGTATTTTCTGTTTTTCAGCTGCAAAATCAAAACAAGCACAATGCAGCTGCAATAATCATCTTAGCTAAGGTGTGGATGTGTTGTTGAGGAGCCGGTGTACTGGCTGAGAGGACTCATCACCTCTGATAGTCAGCGTCTCCTTTATCACTGCAATAGTGTTTCCATAGCAGCAGTTCTCCATCAGTTTGAATGTTTGTACATCTGGGTCCAGTATCACTGTTTGATTACAGCTTTCACCTGTGACTCCTGAATCACGAGGCGATGAGCGTAATCGAAGACGTTGTCTCTGAATCACAAAGAACTGATGTCAAACTGCACTTTATGAAACAGTCACATGTAAAACTGAAGCATGAGCTCAAATTAAAAATCGATACATTACTGGCAGGAACGCAGTGGTGGTGTGTGTTCTTCTGTTGGCAGTGGCAGACACTGCGGGGCTGGGTCTAGTGACCTGGATTTGGATGATTCTCTGGAAAACCTCTGACAGGAAAAAAACTGTTTCTATTATATGGCTGTCACGTAAGAACATTAGTTTTTAAAGTGTGTTAAAACAAATGCATAGTTTGAAAATCACTTATCAATACAATAGAAGTATAATTAATAACAGCTGTGGATCAGCGAGTAGAGCAGTTGTCCACAAACTGCAGTGTCAGTGATTTGACTCAAAGTTCTTCTTGACCACGTTTCCATGTAGAAGATACCAAATCCTGTAGTGATGCCATAAATGTGCAGCTGTCCAACAATTTCCTCAAAGAGATCAAAAAGGTGTGTTAAACGGTTAATGATTTATTACTTATATTATAAATTAACAGTAAAACCCTACTTTTGTTTTTACATGCAGTCTTTTGAACAACGATCTGCTGCCCCCTTTAGTCAATATTTGGAATCACTGATTTCAAATTTCATATTATTCATATTTTTGATTGCTGCTCTTAAATTTAGATTTTAAGAGTAACAGAAAATCTGAATTTAGTACAGTACAAGTCTGACTCACTTCCTGTCTTTTACTCACTTTTTGTGTTGATGGTTCACAATAATTTCACTAAGTGACATGTATCCATGTGAACATCATGCAGCTTTGACTTAAATGTGAACAACATGCTCAAAAGAAAAATGTCATTTATGCAGCAATAAATAAAAAAATCATTCAGTACTCCTTCACAAACTTTTCCCTCCAGTTTGGTTTGAACAGAAGCTTCTCTGTAAATGTCCAGCGAATCTGAAACATCATTTCTCTAGTCACCTGTTTCTGTTGCTCTTTTCTGATTTTTAGCAGACTGTGAGGTTCTAAAACTTACTGATGACATTTGGTGCACAGAGAGAACAGGAAGCTTTATAAATACCCACTTGGTTTCTGATTTGACCGTTTTGAGTGGTCACAGAGAGATTTGATATAAACCAAATGTAAAGCAACACATCTGATGTGGAAAAAATCTGATTTGGTTTTTGATTCCCACTTGATTTGAACGGAGTCACTTGTGGGCAAAAAACAGATGTGAGCCATGATGACAATGTAACCTTACTCTAGTTTCTAGTATGGATGCCCATTTAAAATAATGGATCTCTGACATAAATTTAGGATTAACCGTGATGAGGTTTTAATTGGTTAATTTGGTTGGTAAAGCTAGAACACATAGATCTTTATTTCTAATGAGCTCAAACTTTCTAGTCACATTCAAATGATCTTGATAAAAGAAACACATACTGTACAAACCCATTTCCAAAACAAATAATTTAATATATTATGTATAATATTTATATACACAGGTTAACTTAACAAGGCTTTGTACAACTGTTACAAAATTGGTCCACGCACAGTCACCCACGTACATAAAGTACATGCACCAGGGCACAGATAGAGAGAAGGACAGACTGAGTCTAGATATGATGAAGATGAGCATAGACATGAGTCCGGACAGACCACAGTGGTTGGCAGTACAGTTTGGTTCAGCTCCATATACTTTTTTCCAGAATCTCATGTGATAAGGACAAATGCAAAAACATATCTCAGGTAAGACTGTGGTTGTGGATTAAGTAGGTTTCTCTCACTCAGCTGCTCCCATAACAATACTAGTGTATCTTTATAACACTGACATCACATCTATACTGGAGGAACACTAGGGTTCTCATTCGGCTCATCATTCGCCTCATTACCGCTGATACTTGTACATTTACCTAAAGAGAAAAAACATTTTGGCATGACTTCACATAGCTGCCTCCAACACTTTGCTCCTTCGATGAAACAGCTCTCTAAACACACATACACATATAGGGAAGTGCAACAGGCTTGTGTTGAACACTTAGGGTTTGCATATTTTATATGCATGCATTATTTTGGTCCATGAAAGCTTTGGCATGATGCCCAAGTCACATCGTCCACAGACAGTTTGTGTTGCTCTCACAGATCATGGAGGTTCCCTGTGGATCCATGAGGGGCTTTGGAAGAGCTTGTAAAGGGCTGAGAAGTAAACTCAAGTGTGGCTTCCTGTGCATTAGTGTGCTGTGACATTTGCCCACACGTCATTAGTGAAAACTAGCCGGGGGGAGATCCCTGCATACAGTACGTACAGCACAGTTGGTGTTAATGAAGAGCACAAGGCCGATGACTCCTTAAGTGTTTGCTGGTGAGGATTAGCTGGAACAGCAGAAGGTGCGCTCTGGAGCTGGATTTCAAATGTTTATTATGGCTTTTTGTCCGATTAACCTCCTTGTTATTCCCACCATTCATCAATTTCAGTTTATTTCCCAAAACATCATAGTAAGAAATATACATTTAACCCACTATGATTTCAGTCTCTTACTTTGACACTCTACCCGACACCACTTTGTTTTCTTCAGAATGTCCCATTCCTAGTTCTACGTTTAACTGGGAGCTTCAAACCTGATGATACAGTATGAGCTACAGCCGCAGAGAAGAAACATCCCTGACTCCTGACATCCCTCTTGTGGGAATTAGCCATTACAACGCAGTGGTTTGGTGGCATCATTCTTGGGCAACTGGGTGTGAGGAGTAAATTTAGTACTTCCACTGTCTGCATAGAGTTCCTTTGCAGATTTTGTAAACTATACATTGTATCATTACCATAAAAAGTGGACATACAGTAACTGCTGCTGTAAATATGTAAACAGTAATAAGGCCCAGTCACACCAGAATTTAAAATGCATTTTAGAAAAATTTGCACCAGTTTATTTGAATTGAAATGTCATGATCAGTGGATTATTGGCTTGGTGGTGCAAAGTACATCTGTTAACTTCAATACTTTACTTCACCCCACTGATCAGTCACCACAGCAAAATATGAAAGAGATGACTGCACAGTCACATGTCATATGACCAAAGTTTCAAAAACAACTGGTTGACTTCAAGGTATTTAATACGTTGGCATGCAGTCATACGTTTAATATTTTTATACCAGTGCACTTGGCCATGGTGCTTTTACTAGACCTACCTTTTTGAATCATTAGCAATAACCACCCATCTTGAGTGCTGATATGAGGTAATAGAGAGTCAGAGAACTCCAGAACAGTGGAAGCTTCTGTGGTTGATTAGCTGTGTTGCACAATCCACCTTTTACACAATTTTAAACAACCTCTTCTTCTTACCTACAGTAAACCAATTTAAGTGTTTGTAGATTATTGGAAACTATGCAGTTTGCTTGATCTGTCATTTTAAGATCAATCTGTCAATTGGTGAGCTACCTAGTTCAGAAAACAGACTAATACTAGTCTTTTCCTAGCTGGTTAACGTCTTAGCTGTAACTCACTACAATTGTTCACAGACCTAACTATTTCACAAGGACGTCCCTATGCACTTTCTGGTGCAACTGTGCCTTAGTAGTGGCAGTTCAAGGTCAGATTACAGCTACAACAGATGCATGGAAGCACAAGCTAAAACTCCTGAAATCAGCATCTCAGTTTCTGGTGTTCCACTCTAATGTTCTTTGAATGGTATGTAAGGGCATAGATAATTACATACGGGATACAGAAAAGGAGCAAAGGTAAAGCAGTTCAAAATTAGCTGAACAGTGTAATTTGTGTGTTGTTCAAATAGTTGTCTAATTTTGGGATCTTAATAAAAAAGCTGTGAAGAGTCTTAAGACAAGAGACATCTTCCAAGTAATTTGACGGACACAGTCACACACATAGTCCAGTGTTAGTGAGTAAAGGGCAAGTGCTTGGTACTGAATTAACAGATCCACCAGATTACAGGCAGGTTAAACTACCACTGTATGACGACGCCACGCTCTTGTCTTATCCCTTGGGCCCAGAGCTGATCTCCTTAGGACAACAGCGTTAGATCCTCGGGAGCTTTGATCTAACCATCCTGAAGAAGAAGAGGAGAGAGGGGGAGCCTCCTGGGCAAGACGAGGTAGGGGATCTATTTTCTGAATTGGCCTGGGATCTACAATGGATCCCTGAGGAACCCCAACACATCCATGCTGACCTGGTCCTGCCTCAATGACTCTGATTACCTCCACCTTCTCTGCTCTCCATCCTCTGACTCTTTCCTCACTCCAGCACAACTCAAAGTCTAGATTCATGGACATAGCCCTTGTCCTGCCACCTCTGGGTCTCCTGTGGCGAACTGGCACTGGTTGGTTCCAGTCTGGCTGCTGGCGTCCATTAAAGCTGGAAGACTGGAAGAGGCTAGGAAGCCTGGTGGGGGCAAGCCACAAAGGCCTAGGGTGTCCTCTTGCTAGATTTTGAGGCCTCAAATTGGAAGGAGGATTAGCTGTAGGTGGGAGTCTGGGGTATGCGGCATGGTTCTGATTATGTGAGTAGAGGAAACTGGTTGGTCGAAGCTGTGATGCAGTTCCTGGCAAGCTCTCCCTTTGTATGTTTTTGGTGACATTGCTCATACTCTCTCCGTCATATTTTTCAGCCTCTTCTCCTTCCACCTCTGATTTTTTTCCCTCTTTGGACTCTCCAGCCCTTACTCCATTTCCCTTCTCATCCCTTTTGTCTTTTTTTGATATAATATGTTCTCCCTTAACTGCCTCTTCCTGTCCTTTGTCGTCTTCAACTCCTTCCCCTCCCCTGTAGTTGCTGGCTTTGACTGGCTCGTGTTCGGAGTCCTCGTCAGTGCTGCTGCCTGGCAAGTAGGTACTGAGGCATTTTTTACGTTTACGGGTCACAGCAGAAATTATGGACTTGGGCAGGAAGTCCTTGGTATTCAGGTCTTTCTTGGAACCCAAAGAATGCTGGAGGGTTGATATACCAATGAAACAATGGTAATTACAGTTTGTATTTTCATATATAATTCTATTCCTGGAATTAACGCACAAGATGTTTTATGCTTACCTTTGACTTAAGTGAATTGCTGGTGGTGGAATCTATTAGGAAAGAACAGGCTGTGGATTAGAACCATGTCATCACTGAACCAGCTGTGGTAGTAGTGTTATTAGTGGTACAGTCTATGAGCGATACAAAGGGGTGATATCTAGCTAATCACGGCATACGCTACCCATACTTTAACCTTTTAGAAGAACTCTAGCAATTAGCAAAATATTTGGCTTTAAAAGCAGGTGAGTGATAGTGAATTGAACCAAGACTGACTGAACAAAATGAAAGTGCAATAGAAACACATGCACACAAGCACATACACACAAGAAGACCTGTTCCTACCGAAGAGGATGATCCAATGTTTGAGCTAGATGAAAGAATTGCAGAAAGGTTTGGAAAAAAACTGAATTAGAGAAAAAGTGGGAAACATTATAAGTATCCACAGACAGAAGCATTACAGCTGGAGAAGTAGAGTAGCAGAGACCTACTGGGAAGAGAAGACACTGATCTGAACAAGTGAGCTGAATCTCACTTGACAAAGACAACTTGTAGCATTGGATTTAGAGGCTATTAAACACTGATTAACATCATTATAATTCTCATGGCAAGTTATTTTCTTTGAGCTGTGAATGCTCACTAGGAAGATAGCACTTTTCATTTTGTACAGCACTGCTATATCTTCATTTAACTTTGCTGCACTATGGGTGAGCAGTTTTAGCAGCTAATCAAACAAGAACAAAGGCAACAAAAAGTAACACCGTAAACATGGTTCTCTGAATGAGGAGAACCATGTTTACTGTAAGGTTGCTGTAAGGTTTTCAGGGGAGGACAACATGCAGAGACCTGAATGCCCTGCCAATAAGCTGTACAACAGCAAGCTAACAAATCATTGTCCTCAAAGGGAAACACGGTTTCCACATCCATGTCCTCTGAACTATCCTCCTTCTCTGACACTGAACTTGGGGGAGGGATGGCCAATGCAAACAAATGGGGGAAGGGGAGGAAACCTGCTAAGATCCAGACACTTCCCTCTTTTTTCTAGCATCAGCAATTTTCCCAGTGACTCACTTCCTTACTCACTACCAGTCTTGTGGGAATTAGCTTAATATGGTACAATGCTAGTGACATGTGTAACCACCTCATACTTATTCACTACACAGGAGGCAAAAGTGATGCACAACCTAAATGAGAGGGCGCCAGAATTAGTACAGAAATAGACGATGGAATGAGGGAAACACCAATCCAGGGACACATCCTATAGACCTCTTCTTCTTTCAGCTGCTCCTTTCCGGTGTAGCCACAGCAGCTCATCTGCTTCCTATCCTTAGCATCCTGCTCTGTCACACCAACCGTCCTCCATGCCCTCCCTAAGTACATCCATATGAACCTCCTCTGAGATCTTCCTCGTTTCCTCCTGCCTGGCAGCTCCATACTCAACATCCTTTGTCCAGTATATTCACTGTCCCTCCTCTGCACATGTCCAAACATTGCCTTTCTAACTTTGCCTCCAAACTGCTCAACATGAGCTGTCTCTCTGATGTACTCATTTTTAATTCTGTCCATCCTGGTCTCTCCCAATTAAACTGGATGAAACAAATCAATTGGTCAAACTTGTTTAAAAGACATAAAGGCTTGGATGTTCTGTAAGACAGGTTATTCTATTTGGGCCCAAAAACCTTAGAGTTGTGTTATCTATTATCTATTATGTTATGTAAGCATCTGAGTCATATTGCTACCCTAGATGACATAGTACTGGCCACAAGTACTACCGTGAGTATCTTTGACCAAGATATCTCCTTTATCTCCTATATATATATAAAAAAATCTCTAGAACTTCCACCTGAGGAATATTTCTAAAATTGGGAGCATCCTGTCTCAAAGTGATGCTGAGAAACTAGTCCAAGCATTTGTTACTTCTAGACTGGACTATTGTAATTCATTACTGATAGGATGTCCCAATAACTCACTCAAAAGCCTCTAATTAATGCGAAATGCTGTAGCCATAACCATGTAGTCATATTTCTCCTACATTAGCTTCTTTCCACTGGCTCCCTGTGAAAGCTACAGTAAAATAGAGTTTAAAATCCTTCTACTTCAATGATCAAGCTCCATCCTAGTTTAAAGACCTCATAATACTGACAAATTAGTTATGCTGCTGTAGACTTAATTTGCTGGGGGACCTCCTTTAATAAACCCCTTTAATAAACTGACCTCCTCTCCTCTCTCCACTCATACCTGAGTCTGGTTCTGCTGGTTCTGAGCCTGGTTCTTCCGTTAAAAGGAATTTTTCCTCTCCACTGTTGCCTAGTGCTTGCTCAAGTGGGACCATTGGGTTTTCTTTATAATTCCATATATACATATATACTGTAAAGTCTTAAACCTTAAACACTGTAAAGTGTCTTGAGATGACTTTTGTTGTGGTTTGGTGATATATAAAGAAACTTACAAACAACAAAAGCAAACAAAGCCCTAGTGAATCACCATAATCATCATTGTTCAGAACACAAAATAAAAGTTCTATCTAGTTAAAGTAGCTATCAATTAATCAGATAAAACGTTGATAAGTTGGATCCTCTCATAGTGAACTTGAATCTCTCTTCAAACATCACAGAATACAGTATGACAGATGATGATCATGTTGAATTACTGCTCCTCCTCACCTGATGCCTCTCCTGGCATGCCCGGCCTACCAATGTTGGGCAGCAGATGGTCAATGTTGGGCACAGGCTGCATGTCCCGCTTATCCTCTGGGGCCTACACACAAATTTAGAATAACACCCCCATACCCCAAATTAGAGTACAGACTACAAACTGTAAAAAGTACATTGTGACATTCTCAGCTCTTTTGCACAGAGACAGACACCACTATGGTCTAACATACCTTCTCTTCCCCATCAAGCTCTCCATCACTGAAGAACCAGTCATGCTGTTGAAGCAGCAATACACAGCATCACTGAATACTCTTAACATAACACTAGCTGGTTCATCTTGCACTACAGAAGGCAGTCATAGGTTCTTACATGCAGAATAAGTGTCTCCACTATTTTGTAACGGTCTGGCATGTGGGTGACCATGTCAGTCATATTGTCCTCCGATGTCCTCACCAGAGTGGGACCAAACACCAAAGCGAGGTTTCTTGGCTCCATCTGAAAATAAATTTCAAAATAATTCCCATTGCTGGCTCCATTATTGTCCACATTAACACAAAAATCAAACTGTTAATTACAGTTGTGTTACCTTATTCTTTTCAGAGTGATCGGCCACCTTCTTGAGGTGGCCCACCAGGAACTTGAGGGTGTGGTAATAGTGATCTGGGAGGTCATGGATCTGGACAGAGAAGGAAGGGCAGAAAGAAATGGGTTTAACAAAGAAGATAAAAAATTGCAAAAGAGACAATTTATGACAAACATGTTCATCGCTCTATAATCTGCTGCAGCTTGACACGCACCAGTTTCTTCATGGTCTTCAATCTGTCCGCTGTGTCTTCTATCCTATTGGCATCAATGAAATCATTGTATTTGTCTGTTGGAAGAGAAGGTATACGTTGTTTTTATTCATCTGTTATACATTATACATATACACATAAGCTTCCAAATAAACAAATGAGTGACCTCACCATCAGTAAACAGAGGTTCAGGAAGTTTTCGGAAGAATGATTTAAGCAGGCTGCTTATTACATTCAGGTCCTGCCATCTCTGTGGAGACAGGGAGAGGGGGTGTTAAGTATTGGTGGTGAAGAATTACAAAAGTAACACACTTAATCAAAGAAAATGGTTCTAAATGGGTTTAAGACAAAACAAAGACAATCCATTTTGGAATGTGCTTTCTCTGTACCTCCTCAGCAGTGTTGATGTCCATGCCTTTGTTGAGATGCTCCTGCAGGTTGGAGACCATGGCGTTGTTCCCAGGCACCCGGTAGATGCCAGTGTACTCCAGACCGGTTGACTCCACCACACCGCAGCACATCTCCACTATCAGAGGCACAAACTTTGAGGAGAGAGTAAGAGTGGTCAAAAATGAGGAAGGGAGGGAAGTAGGAGTGAATAAAGGAGAATGAGCAACAAAAGTAGAGAGGTGTGGCTGGATGTCAGACAGAAAAAAACAATATGACTCCAGGAATCGCTCCATCTTTTTCCAGATAATCTGATTTCTCATTTACCTCAGACTTATTTTGGAAGCACGACTCTCAGATTTTAATTGTAAAAAGGGTCATCTATGGAACACTTTGTGTTAATTTAAGTTTGCTTCTGACTTTAGGTGGACATGATTTAAAAATGAGGCATCATCCAGCTGTTCCTCTCTGCTAAAAGTAGTGGAGTGGTGAGTATCTGCAGCCTCTGCTTGCACACGCACATTTGTAAAAGGTTGATTAGAAACCTGACAGATATGACAACTGTGCATTCCTCGAACAAATTATACTGATCGTACCTGAGAAAGTCGTATGTAAACTGGTTACACTAAAGTGCATGTAAACACACACATTATAAACTACTTACTTTATGGTTGACAGCAGGTTGACAGTCCTCCAGTCTCACACCAAAAGCCTTTGGACTATCTGTCTTCTTGGCCTTCTTCATTATGTTGATTCCCCACAGTGCCTTGTTGTCATCTGAGAACACATATACATATACTTGAAGTTAATATTTATATATGTATGTATTTACTTGAAAAGGTCATAGTGTAAACTGATCAGATTTTTAGTAACAACATAAGAGTCTAATACTACGCTAGCAGCTCTTGGAGCACCTGTTGGTGAATGCTGATTTTACATGTGGTGGTACTAGAGGAAAATCCTTTCATCTTCACTAAGCACTCTATCCATGACATTTTGATGCAGATTGATCAAGCATAAACGTTAGCAAATAATGATATTGTACATAGTAAACTATATATACATATGTGTTATGAGACATTCCCATGAAGCTGTGAACTATAACTGACATTTGGTTAAAAGGTCACAGAAAAATATGCAAATGCAAATAATGCAAAATGTTCACAGAAAATTGTTCAAGTTTTGGGCTTCTAAAGACTTTCAACATTCATGACACTCCATTTAATAGCTGAACCAAAGCAGAGGCCTGACAAATGCTGCCAGGTGTAACACAAACTTAAGTGCTTTTAACCAGCAATCAGCAGTTTGTTGTTTTTTTGTGACTGCTGAGCCGAGTTTATACCCACCAGTTCTGGAGGCTCGGTTCACTGAGGTGTTGTCAGTCTTAGCCAGGAGGAAGGGGGGCATCATGCGGTGGGCTCTGGGAGAGGAGTCTGGCTTGTTACCTGTCAGGCTGCATAAACAAACAGATGAGAAACTGAGTTTCAAAGCATTCTTCAGGTATTATGTAATATCTTTGTATAGTGACCTGAAAACAAATCCTTTTTTTTTGGAAATTGCAGTTCAAGGTATTGTTTCCAACAAGCCAAGAGTTCAGTGACTCCCATAACACAGGAGTAAGGAACACATTTTCACCACAGTCCTGACCTGTGTTTTCTGTAGTCATTCAGCTTCTTGTTGATGAGAGCTTGTCTTGAGAAACCAATCTCCTAAAATAAATAAAAATACAAATATGAATTACTTCAGTGTGTGTGTGTGTGCGTGTGCGTGTAAACAAACAGATGATATGAAGCACTAACGTCATTGTCCGTCTTGCTGTTCTCCCTGATGACCCTGATCCAGGCCAGCATGTCGTCTCTGTCCTCAGCCTGGAGCAGATACTCACAGAAGTCTTGCGTGGTTAGCCTCAGAGTGTGCTTACGCTTCGTTTCACTGTAGGCAATGTCAATCAGGCAGCCGCGAATGCTGATTGGGGGATGTTCATCCTGGCTGGGCCCCGCCCCCGCCCCGTGAAGGACCGCCTCTCGCTTGTCCTTGTAGAGAAAGAGCGAATGGGAACGGAGCACAGAGAAGACACGTTTCCATGGCCGCATGCCACCACCAACCTTCTACAATGAGAAGAAACAGAAACAGGAACAAAGCCGTTGATATGAAATAAAAAAAACTTTGACCATAAAGTCACAAGTGCGCATTCTAGAATTAAATTATATGTGGCAGTCTCCTACTGTAATTGACTCTTTCATAAAAGCAATGGTGACAAGTGGAACTTGGCATGGCAAGTCTGTATAGGTCTGTTTTCAATCTTACGACTATCTACTGTAGTTTACTGCCTGTACCTGTGGTGAGCTAGTGTTAGCTGCAGGCTAAGAATCAGCAGTTAGTGAGCTCCTATAACACTGGTCTCTTAAGGTAGTAGAAAAGATTTCAGACTAACATTTGCTGATCTGGCATTTGTGTGCAAGCAGTGAGTTGTACCTTTCCCTTCTCTGTGAGGATCTGTTTGTAGTGCAGCCAGCCCTCCTTGCGAACATCACTGAAGGTGATGGTTCCCAATTCAGAGGTGGAGTGGCGCTTGGACCGGGCCTCCTCCTGAGCACGCAGGCTCTCCAGAGACTGAAACACAAAGTAAGTATATTAAGGGATTCACAATACACACTGTTGGGTGCAGGAGAATTTATGAACTACAAATGGAAAAGTACATGGTCAAGTTTAATAACAACAACAACAACTCACTCCGTCAGTGAAAAAGCTCTTGACTCTTTTTGGCAGTTTGCTGTGGAACAAAAATATGTATTATATTCAGTTAATATGTGTATATTCTGAAAAGCAAACCAGAGACGTTACAGAGACATCAATGAAGCAACAGTGAAGTCAACCCACTTATCAAGGTTTTTTGTCAGTGTAAATCCTGTACTAAGATTCAGATTCTACATCAGATTTCTTTTTAAAGAATGCAAAGAAGAGAAGAATGTGTGTCCTCTGAGGTTCTGACGTACGAGAAGACACGGCTTTCCTCCCTGAAGGTGTTGAGGCCTTCATCACATGATTTGGATCTCTCTGTGGTGATAGCCAGCAGGTAAGAGGAGCGACGGCCTTTAATACTGCCTGAAGAAACAAAAGATAGGTCAGCGAAGACAACACAGGAGGAGAATAAGATAGTGGGTAAAAACATGGACTTTCATGGCAGTGACATATATCAACAATACAGTGAGTAATTGTGTGTACCCAACATTAACCAGGTGGATGAATTAAGAGGTTAAACAAACATACTGCTTGTTAAAGGACTACTGTGACATTTTCAGTTTCAGTTTTGGATACCTAGCTTAGCTTAGCATGCTACAGTTTGTTGTCAAGTGGTTTAAATGAAAAAAACTGGGAGCATTTTTCTCTTTTTCATAGCTAGTAAAAAAACATGACTATGATTTACATTTTAAATAATTTTACTTTTAGCGGTTTCTTTGTTAACTCCATGCACAAAGTATTCTGATTTAGTTCTAGCTGGGATTTGTATCTGCATAGCAAAAGCAGATAGGTCTGATGAAAGTGCTGTAGTTAGAGCCATCTGTAAAATCAAACAGATTTTTAGATGTCCTTCAAAAATTAACATTTAAATGACATAAATTTGTACAATGCAAATGTCACTGTGCTTGAGATGAGTTCAAGGATAAGGCTAGACAAACAAATAGTTTAAGTGCCAAACACACTAGAAAACATCATATTCTGTGGGTCTAGCCCTCTCTAAAAGAGTGTGTGAGTGAAACTCACTGCAGTTCCGAGAACGAAGTCGGACAAGGGGGGAGATGGAGGGGAGGGTGGGGGAGACACAGGTGGAAGTGAGGGTGGCCATAGTTGAGGCCTGGGAAGTGGACACCACAGAGCAGGCTGGTACATAGCAGGCTTGTAGGTCAGTATTAGGACCAGTGGGTTCATCTGCGTCACAATGACCAACAAAGTGTGAGACATGAGGGATAAACACTGACAAGACAAAACACCTTCCATGGGTGGGGGGCTAAGTGTTAAAACATCAGTTTGAGGCAGGGCTATTCTGAAGGCAGATAATAGACAAATGTCAAACACAAGAATGTTTTTTTCTGACTGTGAAATGGGACACAAGCAGACAATATAAATATATACCCTACTAAAGTACACACAGTGTAGTGTGTTTGCTACATGTTTTACATTTTTCATAAAACCACCTTTAATGTTTTCTGATTGGTTTTGGCAGGGGAGAAAACATGTGGGGAGCGAGAGAGAGAAAAGACCCTGTCTGTAAAGTACAGCTCTGGTTTTCAAGTTGGGACACATGAGCAATGATTGAGTGTGAGATTCAACTGTCACCAAGGAAATGCCAAGACTTGACATGGAATATGATCATCCTTGGATTTAATAAAGTGGATGTTTTTGCACAGACAGAGGAAGGAGAGTAAAGATCACCTGGTTTAATGTCAGAGCTGAGTGTGACCGTGGCTGGTTTGTTGTTACATAAAACTTAGGTTGCGTGATGGTCACTGAAATAACATTATGATGATCTCAGAGGACGACTTGGTAGCTGTCAGTCATAATTAAGTTTGACACATATCACAGCAGCAGCTTTGGATGGCTCACTGATGTTGATATGCATTGATATGTATGACATAATTATGAATACTATATTCCATTTCTGCTAATAGATGTTTTAAAATCTTAACACTGCTTTAATGTTCAGTTCAATCTCTAATGCATAGTTTATGTTTATAGCAATAATACCTATTTCTCCCTCCATACTCCTCAGCTTTCCCAAAGCCACAGTCTACAATGATGTTAGCTTGTAAAACTGACAGTATCTGACCAGTTGGTTGAACTTATCAGATTATTTCTGCCTCCAGTGCAGCTCTGTTTCTATATACAGTACACAAACAAAGTTTGAAATACTAAATGTGCTGAAGCCACAAGCACTGTTAACATGTATAGACACACACTGACAGGTAAACAAGGTAACATGCTGACAGAAGCCTGCAGCAAGAAAATGTGTATTTCTAAACTATAAAATATTACAAATCTCTGTAGCAACAAACGTAGTAACTGTTCAAAAAACACAAAAATGTGTCTATTAATGACTGAAAATGACATAAAATCTTAACAGTATAATCTCACTTTCATAAACCTGGATTTAAACATGTGTTATACACAACATGTATAATAAAATTCAAAGAAAGCAAAAACACTGGTCCACTGCATTACTGAGGTATCTGTATGAAGTCAGTTGCTACAGAGGAAAGATTACTAACCTATGAAGGGGATAGAGGACAGGGAGTCATACGCATGCTCTGCCAGGCTACCATTGGTCCTACGGGTGGGGGCGGGCCCCACAGAGACAGGAGAGGGGTTTCCTGGTGAAGGTGTCAACCTGGGGGGCTCGGGTGACTCCACAGGTGTGGTGTATTGGGGATGTCGAAGAGCCTGAACAGGTGTCCAGCGTCCTAAAGGAGGCTTTTGCCTTAGAACCACCTCTTGATTCACGGATATGACCTCCCTGTCTTCACCCAGCTGGGCTCTCTCTTCCTCTGATGCAGACAGGGCAGGTGTGGACTGGGGTCTGGGTACCACTCCCCCATCATTGTCTGCAGAGCTGCCCTTGCTGCTGGGACTTCTGTTGAGGTAGGGGCCGCTGTAGCTTGGCTCTCGGAAGGAATGGGCCTGCTGCAGGAGGTGGCCAGCTTTGTGGGAGAAAGAGGGACTGTAGCTTTTGTACCCCACCGGCTCCTCCTCTTTTACTCGCCTTGTTTGGGGTTCAGCTACCTGCTGTCCTGACTGCCTAATGCTGGGAGGCACTGTGGAGGAGGCTGTGATGGGAGATGTCACTGTTTGGTGCCGATGCCCTCCAGAGGCCTTCAGGTCTTTCTCTTTGCTCAGTTTGGTCGTCTGGGGGCTTTGTGAAGTGTGTTCGTAGCGTGGAGAGACGAGTGCAGAGGCTTGGGCCAGAGTTTCCACAGAACGTCCATAGTTGTGCTCGTACTCAGCGTAGGCTGCCAGCAAGCTCTCTGAGCATGACCTGCTTCCTGGTCCTGATACACCACCCCAGCCCCCTAGCCAATAGGAGTCATGAGAAGCAGCAGCTGCCTGGTGGTGATGGATTAGGGTTTCTCTTCTGCGTTGTTCTGTGGAGGTTGTGGACACAGATGTAGCTCTGGGGCCGAGAGCCAACCCCAGCCCCAGCTCTGCTAAACGATCCTGAGAAATACTGCGGTCGCGGGGAGACATGTGCTCTGCGGCCTCAGCCTGGCTGTAGTACCAGTCCGACAGAGCTCGGTGGCAGAGGGCATCAGCTCGACTGCGTGCCGATGATGGCAGGCTGCTCTTCCTTGGCGGAGGCAGAGTAGCAGAGGCGATGGCAGCATTGTGGTTAGCAAAGTGAAAGTCTAGCGCACTGATGGCTGAAGAGGAGCGGCCACGGTGCCACCCAGACTGGACAAAGTGGCCACTGGAATCCTCAGAAGTGGGGTTGGAGGCAGCAGGGAGGCGGTTGTCCAGCGGTGAAGTGGTGGGGGCAGGTCGGCACTGCCAGTTGTCAAGGGGGCTTTGGAGGTTGTAGCTAGGCTGGGGGCCTGTGGAACTGTTCTTGGTTGAAGGATAACAGAGCGGTGGTGGCTCAGGGAGGTTCTGGGCCTCACCTGAATATGGCTCATTGCCTTTTAGGTAGGCATCCTGGGAGTATGCCTGAGGACAGGGGGCATTAGGGTTAGAGCACGATGTAAAACAAAACAAAGGATGAAAATTCAAAGATGAAGGAACAGCTAGGGCAGAGTGAGGCAGATCCAGAGTCAGCATGCAGCTATAATTCTTCCTTTTTGTTTTAGAAAAGCTTAATCCTTATGGTACAACCATCAGTTAAACTATTTAAGCTAGTATTTTCATATGCTAATCTTAGCAAAGTTTATTTAATTGTAAATTTAATTGTATTGAGTATGTGTTGGGTTTTTATGCTATCTAGCTAACTACTTCATAAAGTATCAAGGTGAAAAGAAGGAAAGAAGAGAAAATAGAAGACGGATAATACTCACACTTACCAACTGCAACACATCCTCATCTTTTGGCATAATAGAGAGCTCCAGAATGTTTTCACTACAAAAAGAAGACCAGTGTATATGAACAAAGGTCACATATGAAGAGAAAATGGAATCTATAGACACCTCTCTCACCTGTTTTGGATGAGCGCAATCACCTGAGAGTAGGTCTTCCCTAGGATGCTTTCCCCATTCACCTTCACCAGCCTGTCCCCTAGACACAAACACAAACACAGAAATTGAGAGGAAGGGTGTAATACTGTAACATGTAAGGGATTAGGTTTGGCTTTTCAATGTGACGAGGAACAAAGAAGGCAGAGGTTCTGCACTATTGCTTTCGATAATATAAAACATTTCTCAATCTTTAATGCCTTAAACCCACTTTTATCATGTTTGACACTTTAGACTTCACTGTATGTTATAGTGTTTTGTTGGTTTGGTGAGCGCTTTTAGCTGCCACATGTCTTGTACCTGTACACAGTCCAGCTTGCTGGGCAGGGCCATTTTCTTTGACACTCTTCACAAAGATGGTGTCCATTGGCTCCAATCGAGACTGTTGACAACCTGCTTAAACACACCCAGAGACAAAGATTCAGCAAAACTCTGGAGTGACAATATCAACAAAACCCACAAAGTTGAATCAGCTCAACCTACATGTGAAAAGTCCCCCCGCACACACATTCTTACCTTGTGTGTGTTATAAAAAGAACACAATGAGTAAAATAGATTCTGACTACTTCTAGAGACATAACAGTGATGTGATTCATTTTCATATCAAATCAGAGCCTGAACGACTGAAAATTTGCTGGGTGTGGCTGATACAGTCAGCAGAAACATAAAGCAATCACCTTTTCCAAGTGCATTTCCGTTCTCTTCATCCTGTGGGACAAACACAAGTCAGGCGTTAGAGAAGAAGATGACCGCAAGGAGGCGCTGCTCAGCTCACATTCAACCCAGCCGTCCACTCCCAGACCAAGTCTCCCACTCCAGCTAACTGTGTTGCCTGACTGACTGATTTACAGTGTCTGACTGTGTCACACAAACTGTCTCACCTACTGACATAGTGATTCTCTGCCAGTTTGTCGGTAGACTAAAACACTTGTTCCATTGCTCAGTTTCCTGAGAACTGGATGAAATAGTTGATGAATTTCATGTTTTTGATATTGGGCTCAGAAAAAGGGAGACAGAACAGTAAACCTCAAACAACTTTATTGTCCTTCTAGATTTCATTGAAGGGGCTGTTTGTCCTTTATAATAATGACAGGTCAGGTAGGTATCAGATTTAGAATGATGAGAAGATCAACCAGGTAATGTCAAATCTAAAAAGACAGGATTTTCTACAGGATTTTAGTCACATTTCTAAACATATAAGGCTCCGTGCAGCAAAGAGTAGTCAACTTACCTTGAGGCTATGAAGAGAAGACTCAGGTGGATAGACAATGAAGTGGCGCAGAGTGAAGCCAAATCCTTGTAAATTCTTCTGGAGGAAAATGGTCCTCAGGCTCCGCCATGAAATGCCCTCCACCTCACCTGATGACAACGGCCGACGCCTATTCTCATTGGACGACACCATTCCATCCCTCCGACCTTTAGCCTATTGAGAAAACGTTTTAATCAGTACCGCTTAGTGTTACACTGACAAAAATTTACCACGTTACTCTCGTCTGCATGTATATCTCAACTCCGGATGCCTTAACTAAATCTGTGCGTGCCACTGCGTGCAATTCACTCATAGCTGAATAGACTGAACGGAAGTGTGAGTGGGTGGATGTGGTCATTTCATTGTGGTCTCTGCCCAGATCCAATATGAGCAGAATTCCACCAATGCCAGGAATTTCTCCAATACTTCCTCTCTTCAAAGGGGAAACTCTATTTTAACAACCTAACCTAACCTATAATCACATTTATCACCCCCAGGCAACAATGGTGGAGTTAAAAATATATATCATCTATAAATAACAGGCAAGGAACAATTGGAAATTATTAGAGCTCATGAACACACAGATGGAAAATAGGAGGAACAATAGACAAAGAGAACACACACCTTGAGCGTGTGACTAAAACTATCCTGTGATACCTGTGTGGTCCAGGAGATCCAGCAGGTACACACAGTGGACCGGACTAGATTTAGACGTTAAAATTGCTTTGCTAACCTGAATAGTGTAACTTGATGATGGCATACATTACAGCCCACACATGCCTGGAAACAACAGTTTTTATCAGCATAACAACACAGATGTTGATCATTAGTCATACAGAAAACTGCTGTGTTTGTCTTCTATTTTATATCTACTTTGCTCATCCATGAGTTTTAAATTTTGACAGAAAATATATATATATATATATAAAAAAATATTTATCTTTTCTACCAGCAGGAAGTTCAGTAAAATATTTATTTCTGAATGAAGTATTCATCTTTATTGTCTTTATTGTTAGCACATGTCTAAAACAACACCACGCTACTGTCAATTTAAAAGCTGATAACTAAAGATGAGCCACTGAGTGACTGCATGATTGATTATTACTAATTTCAATAGATTAGGCAACTATCAAAATAGTTGTTAGTTGCAGCCCTAGATGTGACATGACAAGGCCTCTTTTTAGATGATGATTTGTGATATAATGAAGTAAAGCAGAAAAACCTTGTTCCACAATAGGCCTGAATCTGCTGCAAGTCTTTATACTGTCATCTACCAGGAGCTAGAATGATATGTTATACTGATCAGCTCTCACTGTCACTCTTAACATCTCCCTGCTGGATTATAAAGAAGAATGAACCACCATCCCACAGTGACACACACATCCCATCATTAAACGCAGAAAACATAACCGGTTACAAAAACAACAGGAAGTCAGATTCTTGGATGGCCGTGCTCTTTGGAGGTGTGATCTGGGGAAACCTTCGCCTCTAAGAATAGTTTCAAGGAGAGCAGGGAGGAGATACACACTTTCCACAGAGGGAAGCCACACAGTTACATGTTCAAACAAACAACAATGACTCAAAGAGAGCGGACAGGCAGCATGGGTTTGTATACTTGCTTTGCTTTTTTAATCAGAGCTACACTCAGTGTAAGTGAAAGGACACAAGTGTAGGTTGAGCTGTAGCTGAACTCGGGGTGGGCAATATATCAAATATACTCAATGTATCTCGACCTGTTCCACGTGCGATATAGTAAATGACTATATCGTGACTATCAAGTATAAATTCTAACGTTAAATAGACAGCATGTACCTCGCTTCAACTTTCGCTTCTTTGCCCTCTCACAGCTCACTCCCCCGCCCATCCAGAAAACCCCTTGCGCATACGCCTTTTATACCGCTTTAGGCCGACAGCTCACTTACCCGCCCATCCAGAAAACTTTCCTAGCAAATGCTTGTTTTGTATCGGAATAACAGCGGAGGGAAGCAAACTCACGGAGAGAGGCGTGAAAGCCCAAGCAAAACTTCTATTTGGTACCGGACCACAGATAAAGAAAATAATTATTTTATTTCCATTTTCACACGACACAGTCGTGTCACAGGTATGTTTACAAACGGAGCACTTTTTAAAGAAGCCATTCATGTGAAAGTTAGTATTCTAAACATAATGAAAGAACCGCAGAGAATTCTCTCTCTGTGTGTGTAGCCGTGGCTGTGTTATAGAGTTGTGTGAAGCCTCAAAGTGTGAAGTCATCATATCGTTCTCTTTGGGTGGATGTGTGTGTGTGTGTCTGACATCTCCGCAGGTGACATTTCACACAAGAAACTGTAAACACAGAGGTGAGATGTTACCTCACCCCTCCCATCTCTCTTTCTCTCTCACTCATACACTTACCCCTTACCCATCCTCACAGAGACTGAAATGTCAACATGCCAGAATGTGTTTTCTTCAACAGTTTATGTATTTCATTATTTTCCTCTCTGCTCAGTCAGATGCCTTAATCCAGGCATGTGTACATTTACATTATTTTAAATGATTCTAATGAATTAACACTTACGAGACTGGAGAAATGGGAATCCCCTTTCAAAATTTTATATGAAATTATGAAAAATAATGTTTACAACCTGTGTGATCATCTATTTTTGTCCTGTCTAACTTCTTGACTACTTAACTACTTGATGAGTTCATTGTCATTAGTATAATTTATACTAGCTATAAATTCAAAATATCTGCCAACA
>JAUBNQ010000011.1:1533358-1551904 GCA_032353495.1 Ctenopoma kingsleyae | reverse complement strand
GAGAATCTACCAATGTAAATGGTCATGAAAATAAAGAAAACACATTGAATGAGAAGGTGTGTCCAAACTTTTGGCCTTTACTGTATATACTGTACATATATGTATATTATAGGTCTAAAAAAGAAAGGAAACACCTGTCTAGCCTTCTCTTCAAAAATATGACCAAAACCTGTTAAGATCACTGATTAAACAAAAATGACACCACCAGGCCTGATTGCTGTATGCTAATTATTGATGCTCAATGTTTTTACAGCAAATCAACATACTGTACCATGACTGTAGTGGAAATAGGAAATAACATGCAAATGAAAAAGCATGTATATAGTTAACTTTACCAAATTGCAATAGTGACTCTCTCTAAAGTCTACATGCAGCAGGATACAGGACTAATATCTAGAGGCAAACAGACTAACAAGTTATCAAGCACTGAGGCTACTCTTTTACCTAAAAGTGCCGTGGGCAGCAATTGTGTAAAAGAGCTGGCATCCACATCACTTGGGTCAAGTAATCAGTTTTGTATGGACTCACTTGCAGCACTCTTATAAGCTAAACTTTGTCACACTGCAGTAAAGGGAGTTTGGAAAGTCATAGTCTTTTTACTTTCATGGCTGACTTAGTAGATAGTCTGGTTCAGGAGTTGTTTTGCTGATTTTTTTGTCAGCACTGAGGCGTCACAGATCATGCTCCACCACCCATCTCTAGTTAATACTAAATTTGTCAGCCAATTTTCTTCTCACTATACAGTGAACTACTGAGCATCTATAGAGAATAGAGAACGTGTGAATGAATAAGTCATCCATGTCTAATCTGTTATAACCATGCTAACCATGTCATGCTGTGCTGTATGTGTATTTATGACTGTGTCTGATTCTAATAGTTGTAAATAAGTACAAGCGACTGAGACTGTGAAAAATGATTACAACCATGCTGTCAACTAGGATATACTATGTTTGTGCTTCTTGAAAAACTGCAAACACCAGACTGAGTGTGCACGTGTCCATCGTCCTCTAGCCCTCCACAACAGCTCTAGCTTTGCTGTCAACCCCTCAGTCCTCTTTTCATTGACAACTGAGAGCAGCTAAAATGACACAGTAAGAGAAAGGGAGAATGAAGATAAAGAGGAAAAAGTGGGATGCAGAGACACTAAAAGAAGCTGACGTCCATGCAAACATCATCCACTGCCTCTCTAATCTCCTGTCCTCTTCTGGCCTTAGTTCTCCTTATCTCATTTGTCCTAACCCTGTCTCACTTCTCTACTTATTTCCTTTATAATATTCACCTTTTAATTCATTATATTACAGGTGTTAAAAAACCCCGCACACCCAAAATAATCCTACCTGGAACTCTAAAACGAAACAAACTTTAGTTTCTAGCATTACTGTGTGTGCTTCTCCATCAAGCATGTGTTGGGTTTGGAAAAGCACAGATCGGTGCAGTTTTGACAGTGTTTTCTTGACTGTAAGGACTCAAGCCAGAACAGAAATAACATAATGTGATGTGTGAGTCAGAGGAGAGTATGCATCTGTTCTGCCCTCATTCTTTACGCCTCAAGTATGAGGGCAGCGAACCACATGATGCCTGTGAGGAGGAATGCTTCTTTCTGAATCTCTACCCAGTTCACTTCATGGTATAAAAATACAGACCTACTACCAAAAACTGGTTCAATCAAATCCAGGTATCAGCTCTATTTATTATTATTATGAAAATAAAGATTGATTGGACCAACCTAACAGAAATAATTTAACCTGACAGTACATTTTAATGAAAGACAACAAGACAACAACAAGAGGCAGGTGAAGAAAATGCAAAAACAAGACCTAGGCAAAAGCAGCGAATATGATCCTGCCTCAAGAAACAGCACTAAACATCACACCTCCTCCTGGTCAAATTCTTCCTAATCCCCCCATGACATCGAGACGTATACGTATCAAAGTTGAGAGTGTGGAGAGGGTGTCTAGCATCAGGTTCCTGGGAATTTACATCTCAGAGGACCTCACTTGGACCAAAAACACCACTGCACAAGTAAAGAAGGCTCAGCAGCGACTGTTTTTTCTGAGGACTCTGAAAAAGTCTGGCCTTCCAAAAGAGATGCTGGTCACCTTCTATCGTTGCTCCATAGAAAGCATCTTAACATACTGCATCTCATGTTGGTACCTCAGCTGCTCTGTAGCTGACCGGAAGGCTCTGCAGTGTGTAGTCTCCAGCGCTTTGGGTCTCAACTCCCATCCCTGGAGGAAATCTATAACACCGGGTGCCTCAAGAAAGCCACCAGTATCTGTGAAGACCCCACACACCCATGCCACCAGCTCTTTGAACTTCTGCCATTAG
Source organism: Ctenopoma kingsleyae (assembly GCA_032353495.1). Lineage (NCBI taxonomy): Eukaryota > Metazoa > Chordata > Actinopteri > Anabantiformes > Anabantidae > Ctenopoma > Ctenopoma kingsleyae. Next base: position 1,549,576 of record JAUBNQ010000011.1, on the reverse strand, counting down.
GCAGACATTTCAGAAACATTCGGTCCCACACAACCAGATTGAACAATAGCTTCTTCCCCAGAGCTGTAGCCGCCAATACACACACAGACAACAGCTTATGATGTAAGTATCACACTATAATGTTGTTCTGTAAGTATCCGCTGTCATTACACGTACCACTTTGTACACTGTATGATTGTATGTTTGTGTTATATATCTACTTACTCTTTTTTATTTCTCTTTTTATATACATATAAGTAATTATCTTTCAAACATTTGTAGAGCTGCCAACCAAATTTCGTTGCACTGCATAATACATGTATAGCAATGAGAATAAAACTATTCTTTTCTATTCTATTCTATTAAAACTGGTTAACAACAGCATGACTTAGCAAATGTTTGTTTCTCAACATTAGCTGGTTACAGTCAGCTGGTTCAATATTTCAAGGGTTCAAGGTAACTTTATTATCTCCAGAGTGGCAAGTTGATTCACAGCCAGTAACACTGGACAAACACTAGAAGATGTAAATCTCAAGAGCGAGGGACTTGTTTGAATTCTGACAATTAATCTTTTAAAACCATGAGCTAATCCCACAAACCTTTTCAGAATCTTCCACTTAATGTGTTCAGCATAGTATGTCAATAAATCAAGTAGACCAGGGACACCATGGCCCATAAAAAAATAATTATATTTTAAGTTCAAGATAATGTGATGTTAAAAAGACATTTAAGGGATGTGGTTTTCAGAGTCAGTGTTTAATTGTGTCAAATAACTGACTTAAATAGAGACCTCACACCATCTTTGTTTCACTTCAATTCATAGTTTCACTAAAATGAATTCACCGCTGTGTTCGCTGGAGTAATAACTGATTCACCTGTGACACCTGTGTGATAACTGCAACTGGGGTAGATTACTTTTTTCATATTGGCATCATTTCGTGTATGAGGTGGTTCCTTCCAAAATTCATTCCTTGGTGTTCACCTCCATCTTTTTCTAAACAAAGGTCACCCACTTTGGTTACATAAGCTGTAAATGTTCTGCAGTTGGGATCAAGTGAGTCTAGAGAGGGAGTGAACAATGGGATGAGTGGGAAGAAGAACAAAGCAGAGAGCAATGTAAATAAGATCTGTCAGCCAGAATCTCAGTCTAACACGAGAAGACACAGACAGAGAGAGGGAGGGAGGGAAGACTCAATGAGACAGCAAGACTAGAGTGAGGAACACAGTGGGTACGAGATAATCCCTGTAGGACAAAAAGTCAAGACTAAATCATGTCACTGAGGAACAGTGAAGTGTGAAAACAGCCAAATGTGCTTTAAAAAACCGTGAAAGGTGAAAGTCAACAGAGAGAAGCAAAAGAGAGTTGCATTAATTGACTCAACTGACACAAGAATCACAACTGCAAATCTGAGGACTTTCAGTTTCAGATGGAGTTCATGTGACCACTGAGTAGAAGTGCTTCTGCATCCCTGTAACTTGGATTAGTAACACCTGCATTTCTTCACTTCTCTTGTCCTTTTAAAACTCTAATCACACAACACCCACATATCTGTGTCTGGACAAAGAAAAGTATTATGGAGCTGGATTGTAGACGTTTGAAGTGTTTTCTTGAATATCGCACAATACAAGAATTTAAGTAACTCAATACAACTACTGTTACAAATGGTTCATTTACATGCAACACAAAACACAACATTTAACATTAGCATAATAAATAATATTACAAATAGGTTTTAATGACATGTTGGTTTTGGTCAATATGAGTAAGAAGCTAATATGAGACAAAATTTAGAATACCTTGCTGTGATGAGATGCTAACTTTGAGAGAATATCATTTATCTGTCCGTCAATTACATTCAAAGCTGTATTTGAATCTATATAGAACTCCATAATGTATCTGAACTCAAATTTGGTCTCCACAAACCAGCTCCCACAGTACTTGGTAAATGCCACGCTATGTCCATCAGCTAGTCTCTTAACTGTGTCTGTCACTCAATGGACCGTGTTTCTATAGAGCCTTATCTCTGACAACAGCTGGTTCCTGCTGCTGAAAACAAGGTTTCTTTGAGAGTGACACAGAACACAGTCAAAACAATGAGCTCCAAGAAGCTAACATAACATACATTATGTAACATATGATTCTTTTGTTCAATACAACTTAAAATAAGTGCGTTTATACAGTGCTAGACATCAGCCAAAGCCGGGCACGTATCCCTTTGGACAAATGACTAAAAGCATGTTCCCTGCTTCAGAACAAGCTCTTAGAAATGAGATTTGATGTTGACTTATTGTGTAACATTTTTCACATTACAGTCATTTGATTAAATGTACTTATTAAACGCTCTGTTTTTGATGTGTTTTCACCCTGACAACAGTGACAAAATAATCCTCACTCAAAATATCATCACATTTTGATGATTCTGACAAAGACAGAATGAATAGAGTGATAAAGAGGAGGCTGGAGCTGATGACTCCAGCTAAAGTCACAAACACAGCAGCAGAGGACATTGAATAGAGACACTGAAGTCAGTGAGACAGATAAGTGATCCAACAGCACAGCACACTGCAACACGCACGCGGCTGTACTCATTTTAAACCATGATGCCCGTTTCCCCTCCTCAGAAAGACACTGTTGATGTCCAGGGTTTCATTCTATCATTCTGGAGATGCACCAGGCTGTTTTCTTACCATCCGTCTTTGTTTCTTTTTTTGCTTTACCTTTTGCCCAGAGGAACTGCTTGAAGCGGGGGCTCATCACACAGACAGAAAAACACAGAGAACAGTTTCACTGATTCCACATTACAGCCACAAGTGGGCAGCACTGCATTAAACGAGGCATTCACTGGCAGTAGTGAAGTGCATTCACAGTACTCACAGTGAAAAACACTCAACACTCTTATTATCTGTCACTGTTTTGGCCTCTTTCACAAACTGAAGTGAAACATGAACCCATGATAAAAATCAGGAAAGTCAGATGATGACAAAATTTAACAATATTTTTGCTATTATTGAAAAAATACATAAACTCAGCAGCTGCAGACATGTATCCTATATGTGGATATTAAGAGTTTGTGGGATAATAAAGGTTTATTCTATTCTATTCTATTCTATTCTATTCTAATAGACAGGACAAACATACTGACGGCCTCTTCTATGAGGAGAAGAGGCTGTCAGTATGTTTGTCCCATCTATTGAGCATGATGCTGAACTGCTAAAATGTTAAAAACTTGACATCTTAGTAAAAAACGCATTAAAGCACTGACCGAAATATGCTAACATGAGGATGATGAGATCAGATCGGAGGCATAAACGAGTAGAAAAATTAGGACACATGCACACTGATGAATCAGGAGAAAGCTCACTAACTGACCTATTTTTAGTCAACTGTGAAAATCATTCCCAAGCTAAAAATAATTTCATATTTCTTTGATTGTTTCCATCTGAGACACAGCTGCTCTCACTAGGCTGCTCTACATGTTGAAGCCATTCAACCTTTCCAGCACTAAGGAGCCAGTCTTCCTTTCCACTTGACAACAAGGTATTAAGGTGATCCAGAGGCTTTCTAAGACCTCATCAAGGATTAGAAAGATCCAATGTAAGCTTTGGGCAATAGGTTTTTTCATTAATTTCATTTCATTCGACTTCTGGTTTTCCCTGATTTATGGTCACATGTCGAAGTCAACAAGACACTGAACCCCGAAACCTTGGCACCTAAAATGCACCTGCCTGTCCACAAGAATTTCACCAAAGGGATTAATAGAGTATCAATCATTATTATAAAATTGATCTTTCTATATTAATATGATACATAATCTGATTAATATTATAATGACTTGACCATGAAGATCCACAGCAAACATAAAAGCAATCTAGTCCAGAAGCTGTAAAGCTAGCATACTCTACAGACTGACAGGCGAACAATAAATAAGATGCTGCCTTTTAGTGATCACTCTGATGGTTATTAATAGAGGTCAGCAAACATTAGAACATTTTACGTACAGGCTGTTGAATTTTGAAGTAACCAGATTCACCATTGTTGTGCTCTAAAAACAGACCTGCTCTGATATCAGCAGACACTGAATCTTTACTGTTTACTAGTACTGACCCTGGACCTGCCAGAGTAGCTCTATAAGACCATTGTTCCCTATTAGACAGTAGCTCTGTGTTTCTGAAAAAGCAACGGGACAAAACACTTTGGGTGTTTGTGTGTTCAAAGAACGCAACACAGTCAGAAAGGAAGGAAACAACAGCGGAGGATGCCACCCTGACAGACACATTGATAACTAGGGCTCAGTAGAAGTACTGTTCTATACCACACACTAATATGAAAACTACTACAGAAGAAGACCCAGAACTGCAGATATAGACTTTACAGTATTTGCATACTATGTTCACACCACTCTCACTCACCAGAGACAGTTTATATCTACTTCAAATCCAGAATATGTCTCATAAGAAGATGTAAATGGCACTGGGTTCCATCTCTTTTCTCGAGATTCACCAGCTGCTAGATGTGGACCAACGTTAATATTTCTCTTTTGATCTTTTTCTGCTGCTAATGCAGAGTTACACTGTCATATTTCACAGAACAGTGTCAGATTGAAGCATGCTATGCTAGCAGTAGCTAATGTATCCTGCTGCACAGTCTGCTCAGATCACATCTTGCTAATGCTTGACACGTGGAGATATTTTACTTCTATTGTATTGTATTCTATTGTCTTCAGGCCCAACCAGTACTCACTCAAATAGCACCGCCACCCACCCAAATACAGTATTACAGTATGAATGAAGTCGTACACTTACAGCTGAAAGTTATAAAAGCTAGTAAGCGGACCTTTAAGCTTAGATTACTTGCTTACATAGCACAGCAATATGATTTAGAAATGCAGCTCTGCATCAGTATGTGCTGTTTACAGGCACAGTTATGGGTAAATATATCCTGACATCATTTCACTGTCCTTCTTTTGAATCTGGTTAGCTGCATTAGTTGCTCTGCCTTCCACTGACCTGGCAAGTTTGACACATGCTTCGTCTATTTTGGGATCTCTGTGTTTTGCCCAAAAACATGTGGAAATGATGGAATCAGTGGGAGGCAGGCTCCAGACTTCCCCATCTTTTCAACAAATAGAAGTTGCACTACATTTGTGGATGTGCTTTTGTAGCAGCTTGTCAGTACCCTCCACTACTTTTACACTAGTGAAATATACATGTAGTTTCTGTGTTGAATGTATAGACCTGAGTAATTTCTGTGGCACATTTATGTTTTAAGTTGGTCTTCACTCCAAAGTTCTAATTTCCTGGTTCTTTCTGCAAGTAATCATCACTGCTTTGTTATGGAAATGAAGAATTCTTTCACAATCACATTTATTTTGGTCTTATTGTTTTTTGTTTGTTTTTTTTTTCTCAAAGAATCAGATGTTCATCAAATGTGTTATCAGCTTCATGTCAGGGTTTGAATGATGACATCCTTTCAGAATGTAATGTGTCTGTGCATAATATCTGAACTCCCTTACACATGCTGCATTTTCATTTTTATTTCTTCAAGTTCTGACCAAAAAACTTTTCAGGTTCATGCATGTTCACATGCATGCTCACTTATCTCACTGTTTCAACAGTTCTTTTCTGAGCACCATCACTCTGTTAGCCCCTAGACATGACCCCGGTTAAACACCTCTGGCCCAGTTCCCCTCACACTACAACTAGATGAGCCGCTGCTAGTCATGCATCAAAAGTTTTTGCTACTTGGATGAGTAAAGTAGATGAGTTTCCCCCGAAACCAGTCGAGGCATATGACCGCCCACCATGAGCCTGGTTCGGCTGGAGGTTTCTTCTGTTAGAGGGAGTTTTTCCTCTCCACTGTCAGCTCCTGCTTGCACAAGTGGGACTGTTGGGTTTTCTATATAGTTCTATATATACTTATATTTTCCAAGGTCCTAAACCTTGTAAAGTGCTTTGAGATGACTTTTGTTATGATTTGGCACTATACAAATAAAGATAAATTGAACTGTAAAATGTTTTGACGCAACAAGGAAGAAGTCGAGTTACCATGACTCAACTTCCAAGTAACCTAATCTGGATGACTGAGAACGATGGGTACAATGACATCAACGAAAGAATTCATAAAACTGTCAGCAAACACAGGGATGTAACTCCATCTCTTTAGTAACAGTAACAGTAAAAGGAACTGTCTAATGAATCGATTGATCTGGAAGACTGAAGGAGAATTTCATGTACTCTTTGTAAACAAACAAAGGTTATATTAAAAGTCACTGAATGTATCCAGGAGGTACATTATACACAATATGTGTTTCATTTCCATCCATCCAGCCATCATTCTAACCACTTTTCCTGTTAAAGGTCACGAGAGTGGTGGAGCCCATCCCAGCTTTCCCAAGTATTTAAATTCCACTGCTGTATGCATTCAATAGTCTTTTCTTTCCTGCATTTGCTAGCATAATGCAGCGCCTACTGTATGGTAAGTTGTATAGTGTGCCATCATTGTGAGTGCTCATGTGCGGTCTTTTACTTGCATTCTAGTATACACAGTGCTTAATTTATGTTCAAGGACAGTGAATTACTTTCTCGCTATGTGTGGCAAGAATAGAGAAGAGAGGTCAGATGCGTCACTAAAAATCTGCTCACTGTGGTACCTGATCCCAGCATTGCAGGGAAGCAGCTGGGTGCCTACATGGGGCCAGATCCCCCCTCAGAGAGATCCAGCTGGAGCTTTCTGGACTGGAAAAGGCATGAGTACAGCCAACCACACACACACACAAACATAAAACATACACAAAGTTAAGGGAAGGGCAGACAGCAAGTGATTGGATCCAATGTCTCCCAAGCACACATTGTCCTCGTTAGACTTCGTCTGCTTTTTATTCCATTTCACCAACTCACAGAATTGTCTCTGATTTTGTTTCAATTCTTTCTCATCTAACTGTGAAATCACCAAAACTCTGACACATTCCAAAGCAGCCCACCTGTTCGAAGAAAAATGGTCCAGTGTGTGCATAGTAACCCCCACCCCCTTCTCTCTCTCTCTCACACACACACACACCATAGTTTTAGGTGGGAACCATCAGCTACCAGAACATTAAACAGGGCTGGCCTCATGTCCGACCTTTCAACCTTGACCCACACAGTATCTACCTACATCATTCCTCTCACTCACAAACACACACATACTGTACACACAGTTTAACAGAGCTCCATTGTCACACATTTTATAGCAAGTCTCAGCCTGTTTACCTCCCCACCACCACCACACACATACCCACCATCCCTTCCAGCCATACAGTCCAGAGCCAAGCCTCTCATTCCCAAGTCTGAAAAAACACACAACACAACAATGAGTGTTCCATCTGCAGAGGGCTATGTCCTCCCCATCACTCCTCCTCCTGACACACACACACTCACTCTGCCTAATGCAGGGAGAGTAAGCACTTGTTACAACAGGGACACTTCATCACTTTAATTAGGAAAGTCACTTAGTGATATTGCTGTATTGCTGTGTGCATTTCTTTATTCCAGATAGTGCTGATCTTTTCCCATTAGGAGAAATACACAGCCACAGCAATCCATCAGTTTAGCTCATCCTGTGCAGGACTGCACAGAGCTGGAGCCCGGCATGCCCTAACACACACGCAATCACAATAAAAACATAGAATTAACCTAATCTTAATATCTTTATGAGTGAGGAGAACATACACAAACACCACACCAACTGTTAGCAGATAGCAGTAAGTATGACTTCAGTTATAGTAATGAAGTTTGTTCATTAACGTTAACATTTGTTATACTTTTTATCATCTTCTTTTCCATCAGAGCTGCTACAAACCATGTGTCAACTTCCTCTGAGGTGATCACAGCTCATTGTCAGCATTGGTACAGACGCTACATCTTTACCACATGTGTGGTTGCTGATAGCTTGGTTCCCCTGCTCTGTAGGGATCTGTAGTGTTTTCTATTAAGGTCAATCAAGGACAAGTACATACGGGCTGCCAGTATTTCTACATGATGAGATGATGATGATTTAAAGAATCTCAATGGAACAAATATGAAAGTAATAAAATAGTCTTTACAGATTAAAAAGGCTGTGAAAGAGAAACACCACTGTTTTCCTCATGTGATCATGTAAAGGGAAATACCCCCTTAGTCTGCCTTCAACTGCAGACTAAGGGCAAAGATTGGAGGCCCGGTGTAGGACATATAAGGCAAGAGGAGCCTGCTCCATTGAACACACAGAATCTCTTCGAGGTGGGGGTAGGAGTGTGGGTATTGCAGTCATAGATAACCCACACATCTGGAAATATTTTTGAATTGTCATGAATAATGTAATGAGGAAACATTTACCTACCTGACAACTTTTTTTTATCATTTTCAAAGCAATATAAGAGTTTAACAGCACCAAAACTTCCATTTCTGTTCTACTCAAACTCCTGTGACGTTTACTGTAATTATTGTTTACAAAAGTCACAGAACTTGAGTACTTGAATTCCACCTCTGATCAGAAGTGTATGACCCATGATCCTGATTCTAACTGGTCCATGACAAAACCCCCAGTACTAAACTGTGGATAATATGAAACACACACAGTGATCTGAGCACATAAGTCATACGCCTGGAGCAAAGAACAACACGCTGTGAGACGGGAGTAATCAAAGTGATGAAAGATGACAAGAAAAAATGTCTGATTAGTAACGAATTCCTCTGCACTGAGAGAACACTGATGGCTACAATGTGCCCTCTGTCATCGGCTGTGCATATGTGGGCTGCCATATGGAAATACATTCCAGCCCAGTTTCTTATTGTCTTCTGCCCACCCACCCATACTTCATCGCTTGCAATTTGTAGGGTGGGGGGTGGGGTTCAAAATGGTCACAGCAAAAATATGAGTTGGGTTTCCCAATATAAAATACAGTAAATTAGTTAAAGAATGCAGCATGTGCAGAAATAGCAGTGTTGAAGATATGACTTTGAATAAGTTTAGCTGTGCTGCTTTGTGTTCTGCCGTTGGATGCAGCATTTTCATTCTGTATCTAGTCTAAGACTGCGTCCAGTCATCACTTATTCATACTTGCAGCTATGTGCAAGCTGGGGAATTTGACAAGATGCGTAAGATCCTGACAAGTGTTTCTACTAGAAATGACTCTCTCCAGACTGTGTCCATGCACCTTGGAAATAGTAGGAGTAGGGCTGGAAAATCCCGAGTCTGCTAAGACAAACATAAGCCATGAGAACACCCCCTATAAGCTATGAGAACACCCCCTAAAAACATAGTCCTAAGATGTGGAGAGCATGTTAGTGGAGGTCACCATTCATGACGCTGTGACGTACAGGGACGCTGAGTGACAGGTGACGTTACCTGCCACTTGACCTGTGAGGTGACAGTTAAAGAAAACAATAAAACAACATAATTTACAATCTTAATAGCGTACAACAAACTGTTTGTAACAAACGTTATTTGCTATATGAAAAATGTGACAACTGAGTGACATATATGAACGGTTGATAAACGGAGTCACATAGAAACGAACCACAGAGTAAACCAGCCAACATTTGAGCTGAATGAAAGATGAGCATCTCCACATTAAGCTAAGTTCGAATAAAAACGGAACAAAACGTTACTTTGAGTCGTGACAGACAACAGTTATTCAGTTTTGACTTACTTCAGAGTCTGAGTGAGGTGGAATTCCAACAAGGCAAAAAGCAACTCCATTCATTGGGTTCTCAACGTCTGGTGTGTGTCAGTCGACAAAAGAAACGATTTAAAACTTCTCTGCTGTCAACATTGTTGTTGACTCGCCTCTTCTCCCGAGTCCTGCAGTCAGTAGAGGCTTCAGGACAGTGTGAACGGTCCTGCTTCTCTCCCCCTCTCCAGCGTCAACAGTCCCGCTATGAGATGCGTCATGAGCCATATCCACGCAAGACTGTACCGGAAACACGGCAGGTTGAACATCAAAATAAGAGCTTAGAGCAGTTTGCACTTGGATGAAAAGAAGCCAAGCCACTATCTGACATTAGTATAAAACAAAATAAAATACAAAAGTGTCGTTTTAGCATCCAAAAGAAACAGTAAAGTATTTTTAAGAAGACGTTATTATTATAGCACTTCTGTTTTTATTACACTGTAATTCAAGTGCACTTATATATATGCGATCATTTATCATTTATTCCATGTAATAACAAACCTTTATTTCTAAAGTCATGGGCGGAAAGGAATATGTTTGTTCTCCCGCGCTTGAAGAAGGTCCTGGTGGTGGAGCATCACCAGCTGGGCGCGAGCGACGCGCGAGCCCATGAACCCAACGAAAACGTGACGCCGCCAAGTGTTCGCGGGGATGGGTGTGGCCTGAGAGAGGCGCCATTGTTAGCGATGGAAAGAAGTTCGAACTGAGACATGATAATGTCAGAGTGTGTAGTCAGCCCGGTGACAACCTGCACTGACAAATGGATTCTGGTTTAGCCAACAATAAGTGTATTTATGATTTATTTATACTACACTTAGAGCTGTGAGCCACAGAGCTGTGACGTGTATGAAACCTGTCAATTTAGCTGAATTAATCCTCCTGGAGGCAAAAATAAGCTGCAGATCACCAAATAGTGCTATCCATCAGAATAACCTATCAACATGATGTGCAGTGTGTGAAATATTACTGTGTATCATTTTGAACTAGTCATGACTGTCAAGGGGGAGAAACTGGTCTTCACTTAATTGTGATTTTAAAAGTTTTCTCTAAAATATGCAAGAAAAGATCAAATATTTCTTATTTTTCAAGTGTTTCAAACAAGGTGTAAATTTCTATTAAGCTCTCATCAGGCGAGAGTCGGGGTACATCCTGGACAGGTCATGTCAATATCAAACTTACATTAAATAATAGATAATTACATAAAGTGCACAGATCTTGAGTTTTTAGTGCTTGGATTTGACGACTTAATGTACCAGGACAACAAACGTATGTGTACTGTGCCTCTTGCTCTATAAGAATTTCTGAGTTAACTACATGACCCAGAGAATATGTAATAATTATGTAATATGTAATATGTACTAATGGCGCTATGACTGATTATATACTGATTCTTATTATAATATTACAGTGTTTTCAGTCATTAAGGGTCAGTAGTTTCACCAAACACCCTGTAAATTGTTGTCATATTTCCATATTCCTCATTGTCTTAGTGTTTAGTGTAACAGTAAACAATTGTTTCATAATTTCATAATTGTTTGTTTCATAATCATAAAGGTGCTCAGGAAAGAGAACAGAGGAAGCTGGAAGGGAAAGAAATATATTGTATTGGATGCAGATCATTGATAGTTATCTCCACATCCGTACAAATGAACAGAAGGGAAATGTCAAGCATCACATTTTTATGTTTCTTCTTTTGTGTGTGTTGATATTGTACTTTTGTACAGGAGCTGTGCAGGCATCTCTGTATAATGGAGAGCATTGGATTCTCATGGTACATTCATACTATTATATTAATACTAATACTTAATATTATAATAATATTCCACATAAATATGCGACTAAAAGCATTAAAGTGCAACATGTTACAGATTGACCTGTTAAGGAACAAGCCTCGATCCAGCAGGAAAATGTTAAGAAACTGGAGATAATTATGTTTTGTTATTATATTTTTAGCTGAGTACACACACGTGTCTATCTGGAGAGTCACAATGTCTATTTTACATGAGATACTGAGTTATGAAATGCAAAAAACTTCTGGTTTACCTTGAACTAATGCTAAATCCTGTTAAACAAAAATTATAAGGGCACTGAAATGTTCTATGTTGTATTTATAAATGGTTGTTTTCATCGTGTCATCTAATAGTTTTATTTACCTTTTCAACTAATTATAATGTTAAATGTTTTTAGGAATTTTTTAAAGATGACCAACAACAGAGCAGAGCAACGTGGACTTTAGAAACATGAGGGCATGAACTGCAGGAAGCTGGGGCAGCTGCAGAGTCCTCATTTTGAAAGTAAGACTACCAGGTTAGAAATAATGAATATGTTAGGTGTATGATAACACCGTGTGCAGTGTGTACTAAGTCTGGAGCTGTGCCATTTTTCAGTTTGTGGGTGAGTACTTTCAGTCTGCATCAGTCCTTGATGTGAAGACTGATCTTACATCTGTGCTGGCTGCCAGACCACAGTGTCACCGTGGTATAAACATAACACAGTGTATTAGAGCTTGTAGGTCTACTGTTACATGTAATGTGTCTCCCACATGGTCATTCCCATTTCATTAAAATATTTAATAAATATCTTATAACCAGTACTCTCAGTCTGCTATCTTATCAGGTACAGTGTGACAGTTGTCTTTGATTGGCACGTCATGACTGTCTGAAATCTGTCCCTGCAGATAGAAATGGAAATGACATATGCTTTAAGTGCAAAATATAGAAAAACTGATATTTTCTTGAGGAAATGTAATTTCTTTATTAATATAAACTCCATATGACTGTGGAAACACATAGTTATACTTACTTACAAACTATTTCTGCAAGTCTGTGCTCTGCTTCTTCAACAGGTGTTTGCGTGGACAGCGTCCATTACTGGTAGATATTGCTGCACATACTGTATGGTTAATAAATATATGTAACTAACCGCCTCACTACTGGGGTTTATTTCTATCTTTATTCAAGAGCACAGGCTTTCAATTTGAGAGTGTGATTAGTTGATTTGATATTCACATTTTGTAAGGTAATGCCTCAAAACCAAGGATGCACTAAGGAGAACTGCACTGCATTAAATAAGACACAAGTTTTTGAAGCTCAAAGTAAGAACTTTTGAGAAATAAAATCTTGCCATTTAGATAAAAAGTGAATATTATAAAATTTAAATGTATTTATACATATGTATGTCATTCTCTCTCTCTACTGTACATTTACACATATCCAATGACATCTTATCAGTGTTGTTTTACTCTTATTTAGCAGTGTCCGTCAGTCTCACTTTCTGGCTGTGTTATGGAATTTAATGAGCAGAGTTTGTGTGTGTGTGTGTGTGTGTGTGTGTGTGTCGAGTGAGGCCCAGTCCCACAGCTAATGTTGGCCATCAGTGCCCTTGGCACACACAGACCTGTGTGTACATATATGCACGCACACACACACACACACACAGCCATTATGTAACAGCAGACCATGAAATCATAGGGGATAAAGAGAAGAAAAAGAGAAGCTGAGATGTAGTTGTACACTCTCATACACCCTCTGCTGGCCCTCCACTGCTCTCACAGACACAGTGAGACTCCCACACACACACACACGCAGCATCCTAGCATCCCATCTGCTAGGCCCATAGTGAGATGTGTCATTAGTGATCAGTGAGAAGATGATGATGTCAAGAACAAAAAATAAAAGTCATTGTTTGAATCTCTCCTGACAAAAACTGAACTGAACAACAGATGATAATTTTGTTTCCTGCTCTTTTGCATGATACGCAGTCACACCCTGTGGACCACAGGAGGACCTTTAAATTCTATTATATAAGCACTGGTCCAACTTACATCAGCTAACATCATCCGACATCATGACGTCAGACGGGGATTTTTGAAGCTTTTTTCACGTTTATCGTACTTTAGAACATCAGGAAGCCAGTGACAATCCTTCAGTCCACCATTTGACATGGGAACAATCAGGAAAAATAGTCCCACTTCACCAAGCACTATATTTGGTTTGACAAATGAGTCCAAATACTTTGTTTTTGACGTCCCACGGGATGTATGCCTACTAAAGGCAAGGCAGTAATGTAATGACAACACTTTCGATAGCCACAGTAAGTTTAAAATGTGCACAGTGAGAATGTAGAAAAAACTGATTTACAATAAAATTGACAATTTTCACAACAGAATTTTGCTGGCAATAAGATTATTTGGTTTTGTTTTGCAAAAAACAAGTGTTTCCTATCTCTGTCCAAAATGCCAAACCTATTTATCAAATAAATTCCTAACATACAACTGAAAACCACATCAGTCCCAAAGAATTCATTGAATGAAATTAAGCTTAAAAAGACATTAAGTGTGTTTTGAGTCGGCACACTTTGGCATCCTTATACACGCCTTATTTCAACAAGTCCTGCTCTGCTGCTTCCATGTTTGTCTTGTTTGTAGTCAAACTGAACTACAAATATGGATGAAGGTCTGAGGATTTATTGGAATAATGGTATCTGATCTGTCATCATCAAGAGATTAGCAGCTGGGATGATTCCAAAACATGTATAAACAAAAGGTTTCCAACATTTTTTTACCCCAAAAATCACAGTGGAGGTTCTAGCAGTCCTAACACCCCTGTGCTCTCAATAAAAACAAATCTGATACGGATTTAATCTGGACATTGTATTGGAAAGTGGTGATTTTTGGGGTGTAGAAGGAGGAGGGTGACCTCTGTGTGTGTGTGTGTGTGTGTGTGTACATATGTGGAGACACTAATCTGTCCTTGTCCTCAAAAGAGTTTCATCCCCTCTGCAGGGGGTCTGCGACGACGCAGTTTCTGCGACCTCCCATCATCCCCAGTTGCTCTCCTCATGTACTCTGTGACTTCCCCCTTACCCTTCCCCCTTTTTTAACCCTCTGCTCTTACTCGCCGTCTTGTGTGCACCTCCTGCTACAGTCTTTGAAGTCCTTGCTATCTCCACGCGATGATGACTCGTGCAGAGTGTAGAAAGGAGTGGATGTGGCAGCAATTGAAGAGGAATCTGATAAGGTTGCGTTGAGTTGTACGTAGAAATAATTTCAGTATTTGAGTCTCATCAGAGAAATGGAAATTCAGTTTAGCCTATATTTGTTATTTTTTATGACACTTTGCATTATGTAAAAAGCCAGTAAAGTCTATTTCTAAGTAAAATGATTCGAGCTAGTTCATGGGACAACAGCATTCTGACTGTTTTCATCAATGGTAAATGTCAGTGTACAAAACATTCAGCTAGGAGCTTCTCATTTGTAGCCAGCGTTGATGCTGCATTTGTTGTAGCAATATGCCACACACGGTGTTCATGCCTTAGCGAAGCAACAGCTCATAAAGCTACTAAGGTTCTGAGATTAGCGTTTAGCTTGTCAACATGTAGCAGTGTGTCTGTGTGTAGCATTGGTACAGGCTACCAAATATCTGGTATCATGACCCCTGCTCTCTATAACTGCTGTCTGTACATAGCCAAAGATTGTTTTGTGGAGGAAGATATCTCACACTGTAGCATAGCAGTACAAACACAAGCGGTTAAAAGAGAGTTTCACTTAATCAAGTGATGCATCTTCACTTTAGTCACATTGTTCTGGTTATTTTTGGCAGATAATAAAGGACTAATAACTTGATCAGGACATTCATAGCAGAGACCTACATGAGTTAAGCTTTTAGTTAGTTAAGTTGTTATCGCAGTCACCCCGCAGGGTTCTAGGTTCAACCCTGCCTGTTGGTCATCTGGGTCCATTCTGTGCCATACAGGTTAGGTTAATTGGTGGAGCTGGTTATCTGTATGTCAGATATGATGTGATACTGGACTGAAGACCTGTCCTCAAGGATATTAGTTGAGATTGAGGTTATAGATGACTGCAGTGATGAAGGAATGTGGCGTCCAACACTGAGTTTTACATGCATTCAATTCACCAAGCATTTGGTCAATTCTAAGTGTAAATTATAAAAAAAAAAATCTAAACTGAAATCTGTAAAATCTGTGTCAGGACATAAAAGCAACAAAACATTAAAAACAGGATAGAAACAATATTTCAGTCTGCGGGTATTTTTTAAAATTTTGGAATTAAAGTCTTAAATAGACATCTGTTTGTGTAGAGTTCTACTACACTGCTGTGGTTTGGCCTGGCTGGTGTGTGTGTGTGTGTCTGTGTGTGTGCATGGTTGTTGGGGGAGGGTGGGGGACACACCCATCTGTCTATGTACAGCAGCACTGGGAGATTGCACTAAACATCTAATCCATCTAATCCTCAGTGAAGCTATGGATAGAACATGTAATGGTACTGGAAAGCCACTAGAGGGCAGGTTGTCTGCTTGTTCCTGATGAATGGGAAAGACGTGATTCACAAGAGGGATGAACCACGATAAAGATGAGAGTAGAAGCCTGCGTACAAGTGATGGATGAACAGATTTATTACACGTATCCACACACAGCTCTCCTGCATGTGTGTGTGTGTGAGAGAGAGAGAGAGAGAGCAAAGGGCTCAAGCTGCATCAGCGCTCTGGTCATGTCTGAACTTTTCTCCATGGATGAGCTGCCCCGGCCCGAT
>JAUBNQ010000011.1:1517987-1533258 GCA_032353495.1 Ctenopoma kingsleyae | reverse complement strand
GAGCAAAGGGCTCAAGCTGCATCAGCGCTCTGGTCATGTCTGAACTTTTCTCCATGGATGAGCTGCCCCGGCCCGATCACATGTAAAGTTGTGATTGAATTAGAGCTGTGTGGCTTCAGAGAGAAACTCAACTTCACAGAACGATCACCTCACATCAGTGTCACCCGCCTGCAGCTGCAGCACCACCTCATACTTCAACGTCTTAACATCGTGTGCTCTGTGGAGTTGGAAGCAAGTGACAAGTTTAACCGAAGTTCACTGAAGTTACACTGGGTGACATGTTTCATCAAAATACTCCAAATGACAAAGTGGTGAATCACAGAAGTGTCCTTTAAAGGTCACTTCTGAACATTGGACATGTATTATTGACCAACAAGGAAGTTAGTATCAAGCTGGTTCCCTCAATGAAAAGCCAATAGGATTTCTCTGTTGGCTTTTCTCTCATTTTAATTTTTTAAAGTTATTTTAAATAAGTTAAAAAGCTCTCGCTTTCTTTCCACTATTACTCCTACGTACATCTCTCAGCGCAGAGTTGGAACAAGGACCTGGTTAGCCTAGCTTAGCATTAAAATGGTTGTTATATTTCTGTATTTAAGTGTAAATGTAACAACAATCAACCAAAGAATTTCCAGTATAGTTAGAAAAGTGGACTTTAATATTCTGTGTATTATAATCATGCAAATTCACAGCATCAAACACTGCACTGTAATACTTCACTTCACGTTCCTTTAGTAATTCCACTATGTTTAATGGGATAAGAGGCTTAAGACCACGTATGTTGATGAGTTAAGTCTTCCTATCAAACACCTGATCCCGATAGAAGCAGCGAAGTCCCCTCTGTTTCATTTATCCACAGGAGGAACATATTTAATCCCACTGAGAGCACACGTCAATCTCACAAAGCACAGGCCCACGTACCATTGCACAACAGCCTTAATCTGCTGAATTTAAATCCCACCACCACTCACAACGCTCGTCAACTCATGCTCACATGTGTACACCCTCACATCGCACACACACATCCTTACTGTATCTGGCCTGTGCTGCATCCTGTCATACATGCAGTCTCCATGAGGGTTTACTGCACTTTTAGAACTTGTAACTAACACAACAAACATTTTGGGGGGGGGGGTGAGTACATGTTGTGCTTTCAAAATAGCCCGGGAACCATGCAAGAGCATTGCATCTACTGAATGTAAATAGACATGTGCATCACCAGCGTGTCCACACATTACAAACGCTTGGGGCACCAAGGTGCTGAATGGTATCAGGATTCATTTACTTTCCAGCTTGGACTGTTGCTGCCAGCTCAGCTTAGTCACCTGAAGCAAACCTGCTGCTAATGTGCAAGCACTACACGTTTCATGCAGGGCTGCTTAGTCCCAGTATATCACATCAAAGTTGATGTGTTCATAATGACTAGTTGGCAGCAATTAATGGCGATCGCTACTGACCTTATCACACAGTGATGAAGGGGTCCAGTGATACTGATCAACATCGCAGCAACAGAGGCTGAGATATTCTGATGTTTAGTTCCTTATAAGCTCCAATAGTTAATAGTAAATAGAGATATTTGCTGCTGATAAACACTGAAGGATGTGGGTCTTTCACTTTTTAACACAGGCTTCCTTCCAAGCTGAGATTGGAGGGTGGCTGGAGTTGAAAAAGTTGAACTCTGACCTGCAGCCAGTATTAAAATCCAAATCAGTGTAAATATAATATAATAAATGGGCCTGGTCTGACATAAATCCAAATGAACATCATAAAACAACAACAACAACAGCATAAAATCATTTGCTCCGCATTACTGTTTGTCACATAAAGAACAAACTCAACACATCCAGTCAGAGGATGCAGGTGTACAGGCTACAGGAGGAACTGTTTCATTTGCATGGAACAAATCAAATGAAAGAAGAGCATGAGCTCATGACAGCTCAAACAGCCCACTGTCAATCTTTTTCCAAACAAATCACACACACGCATCATATGTTCTCTTTGGAGGACCCTCAGGGAGATGCACTCTGGAGGAAGCCTATTATCAGGTCAGGAACAAAAATACACACACACACACACACACAGCACAGAAGTAAGGCTTCATCATTCTATTTAAAGCTCTGATACAGCTGAATGAAGTAGAGCGGAGCAGAAAACAGGCAGGAGTTGAAGGGCACACACAAACACACAAACACTTACAAACTCTGACTTTCACATGCATCATTACACGAGCTCACTCACAGCCCTCTTCTCTTCTGTTCATTAAAAACAGTCACGGTGTGCAATAGAAATACATAAACATATGTACACACACACACATATATAGTGTGTGACATTGTTCAGTCATGCTACCGCTGCAGCTGGAACAGAATTGTTTAGAAGGAAACCCGAACAGCGAAGACAGGCATGATGAAAATAAAATATGAAGGCATGAGGAACAATAGCCGAGCAGGCTCAGGGATCGTTTTCATTACACCACCACATTCCTCGCTCATTAAATCAGCAACACCGTTTTCACTATACTGTTCGGTGAAGTGTATCTAAATGTATGAATTCATGGGCAAACAATGAACAGCAGCTGCTAAAACACTCTGTGTGTGTGTGTGTGTGTGTGTGTGTGTGTGTGTGTGATAGATTGTGTGTACCACAGGCTATTCAGTCATATATTAGTGAGAGTAGAAGGGGATAGTGGACATAACTGCAGTTACATACATTACATAACCGCAATTCCATTTGGGACAGGAGGGAACACGTACACACACACACACACTCACACACTTCCACCATTGAAGTACTCACTACCAGTAACACAGCTTTTCTTTCACTGAAGTTATATATAGCTACTGTGAAACATTTTAAATCAGACCTCGTGCACAAACTCTGTGAGCAGTATCAAACTAGGTGCTTCTAGTTATACTGAGCGCAGTGAGGTGAAGAAGATGCAGTGAAAGTCATATAGCAGCTGAGCTTTGCAGGGCTGGCCCACATGTGCTATTTTTAAAAAATGAAAGTGAACGGCGCTCACTGCTGTGACTTGTGTCTCTCGTGGTGTTTCAGCTGCAAATGTCTGCATGTACAGAATGGTCCTCTGAGGCTTCCTTACCAATTCCAATATCAAGTTTAGAAATTATTATTAAATATAAATATTTATATAATATTTTAAAATTGTTATTAAATATACAGTATGTCAATTTTTTGATGATATAATGTAATATAATTATATTACAGAATTAACATACTTATATTCAAATTATTCTTATATATTTTTAATAGAAATATGCTCTAAAGTTATCTTATTGTGGAGAGTGTGTTGCCTCCACTGATTCAGGCTCACTGAACAGGACAGGCAGCAGTTTTTGCGTGAGGAGCACCCTTTTAACGTCCTGTTCATTGTAATTTCACAGTGTCAGCTACTTTGTAATCACATGTACACGTGTGAATGCACAGCCATTGCAGTAGCTACTGTATGTACTTGCTATTAGCAAGTCTGAAAGTTACTTTAGCTTGTTAGCAACATTTGCTAATTAGCTTACTGCTAAGCACAAAATATAGCTGAGGCTGATGTAAATGTCTGTAGTTTTGCAACGGGAGAGATGAATGCCTGCACCGACTTTCACAGTGATTCACGCTGTATTGGACGAGGTGTAGTATTTAAGATGGAGTACATCTGAGGAATGAGGAATGACAGCTAGCACCATCTCTGGACCCACACCATTAGCATAGCTGCAAATAGAAATAAGGCTACACACACATAAAAAGCTGCTCAGCAACACTCAGCACGTGGTCAGGTCAGTAGTTGGGAATAATATAAAATAAAAATAATAATATTAGATTCATTACTGTGGAATTTAAAGCTACATGTAACCTTCAGTCAATCAGGGATCAAGCTAGCATTAGCATGGAACTTCCTCTACCTGCTCCACTACAATGTGTCCATCTCTGTTCTTTAGTTTAATGACTTTAAAAGAAATGAAAAGCTCCATCACTTACCATTGAAACAGAAATGAGAGTCTTTCTCAGGCTGGTTAGAAGAGCGAGCCTTGATCGTAAACCTTTAGTGAATATCTCTGTACCTCTGCCAGTTGTTGGTGAGTCTGGGTCACGTGAGGTGTCGACAGCACTTCTCCACATTAACAGACATTTTAGAGCTTTTTTTTTTTTTTTTTTACAAAAAATAACATTAGAAAAAAAGTTACACACTGCAGCTTTAATGGCTTTTTTTTTTTTTCAAACTGAAGAGGACATGCAACAATGGCTGTCGTACTCATACTCACGTTCTGTCCTGTCAGATAGTTTGACAACTACACAAAAGCTAAATCTACAGCAGCTGAAATCTTGTCAAGTAGGACCTGAACTAAATGTGATCAAAGTGATCTGTGTGAGACATGAAAACATTAGAAGAGCACGCAGTAATAGAGAATTGTCATTATAATTTGTCACCCCCACCCCATGCTCGGATCTCTTTTGTCCTCTCTTCCCTGCTCTGTATCTCCCACCCTCCTTCCTCCCCCCTCTCTTCTGCGGACTGCTGATAACAGTGAGGTCTGCTGCCAGGACGTCGATCACAGGCCTGGATGTAAAAACAGTCTGCAATGCTTTTGTGTCTCGATTCTGTGAGTGTATCTGTGTCTGAAGTGTCTTTGTGCCGCAGTAACAAACATGTATCACATACAGTGTGTTGTATATTCTGATGTCTTCATGTCTCTCTTCACGTCTAAAACCTGTTTAGCTCTGCACATGTGTTTGTTACCCTGAGCACGACAATGACATAGTTTGCATTGCTTTACACTCTTAGAAAAGCACTGGTCAAGTGTATATTTCTGTTTAGGCTGCACACCATTTTGTGCTGTGAACCGCAGAGAAACTTTGAAACGTGAAATCTATGATGAACATGTACTTATGAAGTGGTGTGGACGAAAACAGCAGCTCACAGGAAGGAAGTACATTTTAATTTTGCTTTGTTTGTGGCCCTGTCGAGCAGTGGTGGAAGAAGTACTCAGATCTTTTGCTGAGGTAAAGGTAACAAGAAGTGCTCAAGTCCTAGTCATAATCCTACATAGGAACATAAAGAAAGTGAAAGTATAAAGTATGTAGCTTAAAAAATATTTTAAAAACTAAAGATAAAAGTGCTCATTATGGAGAATGATATAATTATTGACGCATTTATGTGTAAACATTACTAATATTGCAGCTGTTTGTGTACTGACAGCTGGTTTATCATTATTATTATTGTTGTATTCATTAGCATTAGAATTATCAGTTATTCACTGACATCTTATATTTTGTTTATGGATCTACATCTGCATCTAAAAAACTGAATTCAATTAAAGTGACCTTCAGTACTCTAATATTCATATTCATACTCTCCACCTCTGACCATAATGTACTGACAAGTGATGTCATACTCCTGATAAGACGAACAGATGAGAAAAATGCTCACACAGTTTAGTCATTTATGTTGGGAAATTTGTTGTCATGTGATTATATGGAGACTTTAAGTGAAACTGGTGATGTATATAATGTCCCACTGTGCCACCCGTCTCTTATTGTCTCTGTTTCCTTTGCACATCCCTCAGCTGAGTCCCCTGCAAGGACAGAGTGCAACCTCCACGCTGCACATTAGAGCACACGTGGCCAGTGCTGTGTAACTAAGTGAAGATTCCCAGGAGGAGCCCGGAGGCTCCAGACAGCAGAGCTGCTGAACTGGACTCAGCTCAGTGTGAGTCACTTCACTGAGTCCCACAGCAAAGCTTGTGTACATTGAGCAGAGCTCACAAAACCCTTTCCGTTGTTTCAGAGCGAATACAGGATATGTATTTTTAAACCTTTATCTAGGGAGGGTTGTAAAACATGCATGCTGCTTTTCAGTTCACACCGCAGCTTTGAGTTGACTGATGGTGCCTTTGTTTTGGAAAAATAGTTATTACAACACTAAATACATTTAACTGAATGAAGTGTACTTAATTGAGAGTCAAGTGAAATAGTCAATAGCAGTTTTAATAATTTATTAAATAGGTTTTAAGGCTTTATGAGGTTTTTATCCTTCATTGCATTGACCAGTAATCAATAATTTCTCAACGCCAAAGGCTCAAAACTCCTGAAAAAGCATTTTCTCCATTGAAAGATTAGAACATAGAAATTAAACCATGTTATTTGTATTTGCTGTACACTGAAGATTGGCTTTGAAATCAAAAGATGAATGTCACAAAAATTCAGAATTTCAGCTTTTACATAATGGTATTTACACTTTAAACAACACAGGACATTGCACGTTTTGTAATAAATCACTCCAATTTAATTTTTTTGTCCTTTCAGGTCCTGTGTTGACATGGTGGAGTGTTTTGGATAATTGCATTATGAAGCTCCTCCCCCCAATTTATCTGTAAATGAACAGTAAAAAAATGTTGCAAACCTCTGAATCATCATCTGATCTGAGTTAAATATAAGTGAGTCTGTTCCAGAAGCAGCCTTTCTACTTTTCCGTCACTTTGATAGCTACTTTTCCAAACTTCAACCTGGCTTCCTGATACTGATGATGCTGATGAGGTGTTTGCATCTTGTGGTGTAGCCTTTGTAGCCTTTGTTGTTCTGCTCTTGTTCAGATGATGGATTGTGATACCTTCACCTCTGCTTTGGAGTTTTTCTTCACAGCTCTCTTAACGTTTCTGTCATCTGCTGGTGTTGTTTCCTTGACTTCCCGTGTGTATGCTGCTCAGTGCACCAGCGGTTTCTTTCTTTTTCAGGATATTCCATATTGTTGTATTGGTTATTCCCGATGTTTATGTACAGCTCTATGGTTTTCTTGTTGATTTATCCTTTTTAACAACACATGCAGTTTTCACACATTAAACCCAGAGCGGTCATTTAAAACTATTTATTGCTTGAACAATCAATCCCATGGGGCACACCTGGGTAACCTGGGCATCTGAACTCACTCTTGGAAAAAAAAGCAAATGACTCTTTCCAGAATATCAAGTCACCTCCACTCAGACAATGAGTAATACATTAAAAAGCACATTGCAGAACTAATATCAGTTTATCAGTTAACAGCTTCATCTACTTCTCTGGAATAAATAGTTTCAAACTTCCTGGTGTATTTGTTCAGCCCTGTCTGGTGGTGCAGGAGTGTTTCTGATATTGTTGGATAAGTTCCTCAGTTCTCCTCGTCCTCGATCTCCTATTTGTTCCAGTAAATGTGTTTGTCTGTCCACATGGGCAAGAGCAGGATATCCTGACATTTCCACACACACAAATACACAAGGTCCACAAACACAATGTAGCTCTCACACTCAGGCGGACTAAAGAGTTCCCTATTATGCTGCGGGGAAGCACACACTGAATACCCAGTCAGTGCATTTTAACAGAGACACTGTCCTCTATATTCACACACCATAATGACCCGACAGACCTCCCAAGCCTGCTTTTCCTTACTGCCTGCATTGCACACTGCAAGAATACCACCCGCTCTGTCTCAGACACACACACACACACAGAATAAACTGCATCACTTGGGCTGAATGCTAAAAATACACAACCCTCCTTTCTGTCATAGAGACAGCCCTGAAAATGCACCACCAACTCGAAATATTGTGCTGCAGCTAAAAAGGGTCTCACTCTCGCACTTTATGCCCCCCCCCCCCACTGTCTCAGTGAAAAGATGAATCAGGAGATCTCTACACACACAAATCCAAACTGAACAGCCTAACACAAGCAGGGAGCGCTCCTCTCCACTGAAAGTTGGACCGACCCAACAACACACACTTTCTCAACAACTCTAAATTTCCAGAGGCAAACACTTTCCAGAATCAACACACAACATCAGCTGGATCAGCCAGCTTAAAACAGAACAGTTTTTCTTTAACCTCCTGTATCTCTCCTAAACGTGGGTGTGGTGACTCTATAGCTACAGCAGTGCTCGTTCTGACATCACTACCTGTGGTGTAGAGATTCAAGGGAAACAAGAATTCATGTTAAACTATTTTTTTTCTGAGTCACACAGACAGAAATAGAAGATATAGTTGCAACACCAGACCACTGTGTCAGTCTAACATGGGAAACGCGCACAGATCCTGCACCATCATATTTTCTTACACAAAAAGCTTCATTCTCCCTGAGATGATGCACTTTACCAAACAAAACCTCTCCTGGAAGTCTAGGACACTGAGGCAGTTGCCTGCTTTTCCCAGTTTGCAGTAATAATAATACTTTCTCAGTAATGATGTACGTCAAACTCACACAAAGTTGACGTGTCTTCCATTCAGGACTGCCAGACTGCAAAGTTGCGATACTATTTTCAAGCATGTCATTGCATTTGTACACAAACATGGTGGTAGAGGCAAAGCCAAGTCAAACAGTGCTGTTAAAGTACAGAACAAGCGTGTGTCTCAAACTCATGTGATCAAACTCATGCTGGATAATGTAAGAGACAGAGGGACAGAGGTTGTTGAAAACTTCAGCAGAGCTAGTGTAAGTGTTTGTGCATTTTAAATACTGTTACACTAACATTAACACGTGTCCTACCTCGTGTTTGTGTGTGAGCATCTCCTCACCTGAGCCATGGTGTTCAGCAGGACCTCGGCTGGCTCTCGCTCTTCAGCATGGCTTTGTGAAACCCCGGGTTGCTCCTTTGTAGATGTTGATGGGATTTTGATGAGAGGGTTCACGTCACAAACGCACACTTCAGTGTCGTATGTTTTGCTTGGCTGTCAGGTTCCAAACCCACACGCTCACACACATCACGTCCTCCTTCTCCTCCTGTGTTGCCGTGTGACAGCACCGTCCTCTGAAACGCTCACACTCCTGTTCCTCCTCTTTCTTTTTCTTTCCCTTCTTTCCACACTTTCTGACAACAACCTGTGTGTAACTCTCTTTCTTTCTCTACATCTCACACAGAAGGAGAAACTATGTCAGAGGACTGTGTATCTCTGTTTCTGCCTGGCACACTCCTGTCCTCCCTGTTTCTCTATCCGGTTGGTTGTAATCTGGGCTCACACCACTCCCTCGCTGCCTCTCCTTTTCCTCCTACCCATGCTTGCTCTGCTCTCTCTCTCTCTCTCTCAGCTGCTTTCCCTCCCCCTCCTTCCTCCCCATCCTCTAAAACCGTCCTGCTTTTTTCCCTCCCTCACTGTACACAGCAATAGTGAGAGACACAGTGAAGGGGAGGAGTCGTGGGATCAGAGGGATAGAGAGTGTGTGTGTGTGTGCCTGTATTACTAATGTCGGGGGGTGGGTGGGGGGGGGTGGGGGGCATAAATCTGTTTACACATTCACACTGTGGGGAATTACCTTCCTTATGGGGACAAGCCCCCATAATGGAAATCATTATGTTTTAGAGGTAAGGGTCAGGTTAGGTTTATACAGGTGGCGTATCCACTGACGTGACGGAGACACCATGTGACTGCATGGTGTAGTAGGATTCCCTCAGCAGCTGTCATGCTCATTCTTTCATAGCACTTTGTGAGTTAAAGTGTTAATAAAGCAGGGACAGTGAGCAGCAGCTGCTGCTCCGCACTGTGGGTTAAACGGTTACAGCAGATCAATCCATTGTCCAAACGTGTGTCACGGGAAACCTTAAAGCTGCACTCATCAGTTTTTTTATATTAACAATGGATCATGATGAATGTGTAATGTGAAAGATGATCATTTCTTTTCTCTCTCTGTAGTTTTCTTTATTGCTTTGCTTGTTAGCTCATTATTTTACAGCTATTAATGGATATATCCACAAATGACACATATGGCATTATTATCTTTTATCAGAGGGTGATTGTCAAAACTCTCCATATTATTTTGGAGTTGACTTGCTACATATTTGTACCTAGCAAGTAGTTAAAGCTGCTGTATGTAACGTAATTCAATTGTTCTTATGCTTCAAAACTTCTGTTAATGTGGAGAAGTCCTGTCAAAAGCTTCTGTGATGAAGACTTGTTGAACAGTCTGGCAGCAGTGTGCTTCACTTACTTTTTCTTGCCACTGTATCCCCTTTTAAAGGTTTTGGAGTGAAGCTTACTCTGGGAAGACCAACATTTCTCACAGTGGAGAGCTGGCAAATTTGCAAACTGTAGTTTGACTTTTTACAGTGTAACTTTCAGTTTTATGCTTGGTCATGGAAAAAAAAAGCAGTTGCATTGTTTTTTTCTAATTTCGCTCTTTGAATTTTAGGTGTCATCAGTAAAAAGCCAGACTTAGTTTTTCTTTTATCAGAAGAATAAAAAGAAAAACCATTGTAATGGAATTTTGATTCCCAGTTCCAGCTTTATGACAAGTTGTAGTAAACTGGAATAATTGTTTTACATTGAGTTTTGTCCCAAATACACATTTCTCTCCAGAAAATATTCAGTTGTTCCCTCATGTGACCTCATTAGACCATGCAGCACAACAGCTCTGTGCCAAAATAAAGAATACTGCTATCATTATTATTAACTGTTACAAATTAATCACAGTCGACCACCAAAAAGATCATTTTTCTAATTCACACGAGGGCAACAGAACAAAACAGTAATGTATGTGCAAAACAAGAGCTATTGTAACAACTGAGAACTATTATTACTGAATTAAACATGGTTCTGTCTTGTGGAGGTCTATCTGATGCATCACTGCGACAAACGGAAAGATGATGGATGATGGAAATCGTTCAGTACTGACACATTAGGAACATTTGACCCATGCTGAGATTTCACACACGAGAAACACAGCAACACACATGTGCACAGAGTCATTCTATCCTTGAGGAATGAGGAAAAGGACATCCTGTGGTGCTTCCCCTGCGCTGTATAGCTGGAAACTCCCACCCCACAACAACAGGAACGGGCAGGCCGGGTACAGAGGCCCACTGTTCTCTACTTCACTGATCACTGATAACTCCTGTTTGAACAGTTTAGTGCTTAAGGGCACATGACCTGAAAAATAACCCTCACATCAAAATGAATTATAAGCACATCGTTAACATCTTTGACATGGAATGTTTCATTGCTCAGTGTAAATGGGGTGTATTTAAATCACCTGTACATTTACCAATCCATCTGTTCTGTCGGACACAAAGTTTTGTAGGATGCGACAGCTGGACTGGAGAGAAACAGTGGAAGATGAATGATGCCATCTAGTGTACAATATATGCACATGAACCTACACACTGATAATCACACAATCAGCCACTGAAGTAATGCAACATACATATGATAACAATGATACATATTTATTGGTATTTTTAAGTTGTGCAGAAAATGATTAGTTGTGTATTATGAATATCCAGGAGGAAGTTTGGACCGTTCTTCCTCACAGAACTGCTTCAGCTCAGACAGATTCTCAGGACGTCTGGTGTGAACGTCTCTCTTGAGGTCATAACACAGCATCTCTACTGGTTTAGATCTAGATTTTGTGTCTCTGACGCCATTCTGTAGTAGATTCACTTCGACCTTTATGATCACGTTTCCTACAGCATCAGCTTCAGAAAGTGAAAACATAATATGCTGTCTACAGGCTAACTCTGTTAGCTTAGCATAAATGTAATTATTTTATGTTTGGTGCAGTCAGTCTCTCCAGGAGAGTTTTAAAGGTTTATTGAGGGTCAGGTTTGTACTGAATGGAGAAGGGCTAGGCTGGGTGTGACACGGGGAAACAGCAGAAACCAGAAAGACCAGCAGACTGGATTGGAGTATTGGAGTACACAGGATGGCAGTGGCAGGGTGCAGGTAAGTATGTGCTGGATAGTAGTTCTTAAGATGGTGCCGCCCAGTGTCGATGTTGACTGTGTGGCCACTGCTGGTAAGGAGGAAGCAGACAGAGGAAAAACCACCACATGTTCAAGAATGAGGCGAGACAGACAATCCACAATCCAGAATATGTCCCTGAAAGCCTCAAAATATGGATGACCTACACTCTGCACTGTCCCTGAATGCAGCTGACAGAAAGCTCACTCAGTGTTACTTGATCCATGTAAAGTCTGCACACAGAGACAAGTGATATGTTCTCTTCCGACAAGAAATATCACATTTATATGTGAATTTATATGGAATTGACTTTGTGGGCATCAGGGAGGCGCTGTTGTTATGCAGCTCTGTATTTTCAGGGAAAGTGTAAGTGTAAAATTAAAATAAGTAGGTTTTAGAACTACTAAAAGAAATTCATAAAGTCTAATTAAGATTGAATGTTTTAAATGTATGTTATGCAGCCGTGCTCAGTAACACGTGTAACATGACCGGCGGGACATGTGCGACATATGTTCATTTATCATCGCTCATGGTCCAGTGCACAGATTCTGAGTAAAAAGAGAGGACAGAAGAAGAAGAACTGGGGGAATATGAGCCCATGTGTGTGACAAATCATAGAACTAACAGTAATCTCGTCACACAGCATGGACTGTGCAGTCTGCACGGTAGCAGTCGATGGCATCTCTGTGTACTTTTGTGAGGTGAAGTCTGTCTTGGGTTGGTTTAAACATCTTGAGGAACATACGTAAACTCATCTCAACACAACAGGCCACATATAACGTCAGGATAAAATCTATTCATTCTGAGGCTGTATTACATTTTCTGTGGACAGACAATAGAATAACCTCCAGAGGGCAGTATGAACTACACAGGCACACACTCTCACAGTTAAAAAATCTAGTTGTTTAACATTATTTTGGGCGTTTATAGATAAATTACTGTATGTGTGATGCATCATGTATGTTCCATTCACTCTGGGCTGACAGCAGAGCTTTTCTCTCCAAGCTGAGCCTGAGAATGATGCACACAGGCACATGATTTGTTGGTTTTCTTTCTCACTCAGCTCTCAAACCAAGTCCTAACCCTTGAAGAACCCATTAAATCTGTAAGAAGTGACCAAAGTCTCCTCAAAATGATTTTAAAATGTATTCACAACCACACTTGTCTTTAAAAACATAGAAAAACAGATTTAACCATCAGATTTGATGGTTTTAATCTTTACATATTTTATAGTACATTTTATGTTTTCGCTCCATTTAAGACTCAAAGCTGCTCAGCAGTCTACAAACATACTGTACATATGTTATTTACATTAATGATCCAGCTGTCCAGTAGTCACACTACCTGTCCTGTAAAAGGCTGGAGTTGGGGGCCAGGACGTAATCCCAGCTGACACTGGACAAGAGACGGGGTACACCATGGACAGGTCAACAGGGCTGAGACGTATAGACAGACAATTATTCACAGTCCTGTTCACACCTACAGGCAACCCAGAGTCACCAGCATGTATTTGGACATGCATTATTCACTGATGTTAAAGTCCCATTTCAAATGTCTGCATCACTGCCTGCATTATTAATGCGCTCTGACTCTGTGATGAGCTTCACACTATGTCTGTAAAGCAAATATCCAACTTCTATATTCAAGACATAAAAGTTAGATGCTGAGTCTATAATTCTGCTCATTATCGTTATGATAATAAAGTGTGGCACCTTTTATTGAGTTTTACATTTGTGTGTGTACATAATTATATACAATGTGTTAAGACAGCTGAGCTTCAGTTTTGGAGAGAGTCAGTTTAAACTCCAACCAAACACACACAAAACAACAACTTCTCTCTGAATTCCAAGTTATTCTTTTGTTTGTTTGTTGTTTTGAAGTGGCAGTTATAGGCTTCCATAGTGTAGCAGAGTACAGAGACACTCTCCAGCCAGTGATCATAACACCCAGACGAATGTAATAACAAGAGATTTATTTTAAATTATTTTAAGTTTCTGTTACAGTATTGAACACTCCATCAGATGGAACCTTCTGCTCTTTGTCCTTTACTTCATCATATTTCAACTATTTCAACAGCTGTTCATTTACACAGTATAGTCTCTACATATACATCTTTCTTTCTTCTTCAGTAGAAACCTCTAATAATACACTTTTTAAACATAGAAAAAATCTGTCATTCTTTGAATTAAACCTAATCTACAGGTCCAAAACAACTCTACAGAACATCCCTAATGCCAGTGACCTGTTTCAATTAGTTGGTTGGCTGGTTATTATGTGAAGATCAACAGTCCTCGTTTCCCCTGACAGACTCCCTGTCTTTCCAGTAAGAGAACCAGCTCTATATCTCTGTCTGTGAGTTGTGGTCAGGCAGTGTCCTCTGTGTCCCCTCACCCTTTTCCGGTAACTGCTGCTCTCATGCTTTTTTAAATCTGCTGGGAGAGAGGTTTCTAGCACTACTTGAATCTGTGCAGTACTTTCCCTATAAGCAAAGGCCAAAAATAGAACTTTTTTTAAACTTTCTCACTCTGTTGTGTATAAACACATCTATTATTAGAGATCACATTCATTAGTTTTGTGCAGTCACCTCTTCGTTTTTCTGGATGTCAGGAAGAAGGTGAGTGGAAATACCTTCCTCCAGTGGGGTGAGAGCATCCTGACAGCTGAACACCTCCACAGCCCTCTGGAACACAGTGTGTTTAAATATTACTGAAAGGTCTCCAGAAACAGAACACACACACGCGTCATGAGCTGCCTCACCTCCATGCCTGTCAGTACCTCCTCTCTGGGTGTGCTGAGGAGAAGCTCGTAGAGTCTGTATTTCTGAAACAAACTGCAGCCAACACAACACACAGTGTCACTTGAATTATTAAAGCCTACAGGAGTACACAGCTATCTTCCACAAATACAATACAGCCCCAACAGACTGACTATACTTTCAAGTCTTCTTCCTCAGCACACTATTGTCATTGAGTTTGTATCAGTTGTAAACTGTATTTAAAAAGTAAATGAATGTAAAGGAGCAGGTAGAGTGGATGTATTGTATGTAGTGGTGTGTAAAAGTTTGTGTACGTACATAAGTAATACATGAGTGATCAATTATACAACACGGTTAATAAAAGTATGATGCATTACTGTAGACTGCATTTACCCAGTAAATATAATATACATAGAAAGTTGGTGAAATGAGCTCTATACATTATATTTCTGCTTATATGTTAATACTCTAATAAAATAATGCAACAGAATGATATTATAACCCTCAGTAATGAGCTTTTCTGCATTTTGCTTCTTCACTGTAAAAACATTTTGCTGATACTGATTCTTTTTCATGTGTAACTCTGAATGCAGAACTTACAGTATATTAGTAATGGAGTATTTTTACTAGTATTGCTACTTTACATACACAGAAAATCTGAGTACTTCTTCCCCCACTGTGGATTTAATTAGTGAAGGTTTATTCACCCACACTGAGATGAAGATCTCTTTTGGCGTGACGGCGTGACAACGTGACAACAGAACACAGTGCATACAGTACAGTATACAACAGTTATGTATCCTTCAATATTCTTACA
>JAUBNQ010000011.1:1501372-1517887 GCA_032353495.1 Ctenopoma kingsleyae | reverse complement strand
GGCGTGACAACGTGACAACAGAACACAGTGCATACAGTACAGTATACAACAGTTATGTATCCTTCAATATTCTTACACATACTGCAATAATCAAACTTGACATAATAAAATATTTATAGAAGTAGGCTATATAATGTAGCCAAGGCAACTGACATTCTGATTTTTCCACTTCACTTCCCTGGTTTTGAGAGGACCTGAGCCCACCTATAATGTTGTACAAACATGCTGTGAGAGCTTCCAGTATGTGACACCAGTTTCTCCAGATTGAACCCAGTCAACATGTCCGCCTCCCGCAAGCTGTCACTGATAGCTGGCATAAAAATGACTCACATACTGGCCAATGTGGGCTACAGGTGGAGCCAAGCAATCTACCTGTGCCAACCTATGCTGAGCCTGTGGGCATGCTGGCAGGGGGGTGCACTAGTTTTGCAGTTGTAACTTCCCAGGTGTCTTTGAATCAAAGCTTGAGAAACCCTGTATTTCTGCCAGCACACAAAGACTTTAAGAAGGCTCATTACCTCTTCCTGATGTAGCTTATGAGCTCCGTGGCTTCTTCTGTGTTGAGAAGTGAAGTGGCGTCTTCCTCTGCTGTTGAACATTGGCAGGCAGCAGCTAAGGCTTTAGCTAACTCCATCAAGTTCTCCACTAAACTCATGTGTTTCTCTGGAACATGATGTGCAGACGATGAGATGTGCAGATATTTGATAGCATACAAAGTCATAACATGTATTTGGTAGCTCCAGAAAAATAGTGTCTGTGCAGTACATTCTACTAAGAATCTCACAATGCAATGCTGTTTTTATAATAAGAAAATGATTGTTGTGCAGCTAGCAGTGATGAGAAAATGTCTGAAATGTCCATTTCTTTGCTCAATACAGAGAAAACTAATGAAAACTAGTGTGTGTGTAATGAGGCAGGAGTCAATGAGTAAACACAATGTACACTAGGTCTGTTTACATATTTTAACACAGTAGGAAACACGTTTAAATAATACAGTGAATTCCAACCCGCTTCGAGCCTCAGGGTCGTGGTACAGTTCAAGCTGGGCCATTGCCACACTGTCATGGCTTACAGGCTGCTCACACACACACACACACACACACACACACACGCACACAGTGTAAATCTGTCCGTCCCTCTCACCTCTCATGTTGTCCAGCAGCATTTGCAGTACAGCCATGGTGAAGGAGGTCTGTGCAGGTGTGAAGCTGGCCTCTTTAGCCCACCACAAAGCACAGACATGGTAATCCAGAAGGGCGGCTTCTTTCATACAGGTCTGATAGTTGTTGAAGCCCAGGATGTCCTTCAGTTGCCTACAGACAACAGAAATCAACGTGAGGACAGTTTACATCTTTGTGAATGTGCACATGGTGGGTTTTAAAAAAAGATACTTTATTGATCCCCTTGGGGAAATTCATTGTAGACAGGCTGCCCCCTGTCAGGCACCAAGGGTCAGTTTATCTGTGTCTTGTCCAAGGACACCGGGACATGCAACCTGCCGGGACTGGGAATCAAACCGCTCATCCTCGGGTTTGAAGACGACTGCTCTACCCATTGATCTATCTAGCTACCATGCCATAGTAGTAACTAGAGTAGTTGTAGACGCAATATATTTTTAGATTTATATATAGATTTTTTTTTTTCTAAAAATCTGACTAATATGACAGTTAAAATAAGCCCTGCCATGGACAATTATTAAAGTTTTTATCTAACAAGCAACATGTAGACTGTGTAACCCCCCCGCCCCCCCCAAAAAAAATCAAAAATTTCACCAGCCGCTACTGCAAGGCTGCCAGGGAAAGAAATGCCCCTATGAGCTGAAGGCTGAGTTAAATGGGAAATTCACAAGCAAGTGACAGCAACAGTTTAATTTTCTTCAGCTGACACAGAAAAGTCATGTCCAGCTTTTAAATGCGTTGCTTTGTTGTTTCTATCAGTTGAATATCATAAGCATCAGAAAACGACTGGCTACATTGTACCTAAGCTAGCAGGTTAGCACGGCTAACGTTAGCTTAGCTACCCACCAGTGAACGTCATCCTCAGTGCTCTGCTGCAGTTGTTCGATTTGTTGGTGTGACAGCGCTTCCCACTGAAGAAAAGCGATTTCCTGTTTCTTTCAAAGCACGGAAAAATACATAACTTAGTCATGTCACATAAACCAACGAAAAACACTGCAGTAGTTATTACCTGTAGCTTACTGTCCTGAAATATTACTTCTTTCTTTTCGCGACGCGTAGCTCCCCCTGACATGTTGGCACGCTTTGGAAACTCGTTGCCACGGCAACACACTAACAAAAGGCTCATTAAAGTTGTACGGAAAGTGTAATGAGCCAAAAATGCTCCAAACTGATAACTCTTAATCAACTTAATCAACACACTGACGTTCCAAATGATCACCAGCGTAAAATCCAGTCTTAGATGGAAGATTTTTTAAGTTTACATTTTGAGAATAACGTATAAATGTTAACGAAATATTGAGAATAAGCATAAGTTGAAAAAGGCCAAAGAATGAAGTTGAAATGTCTAGAATAAACTCGTGGAACTTACAAAGGTGAATCAAACTACCTGCTTGAACGCATGTGCAGAGACTGCACATTAGATCTGGTGTTAGTACCAAGGGTTACTTGTCTAGTTCATAAACACAGTATCGTAAGAATTAGGACTTTAATGTGATTGTACTGATAACTGCATGTGTTCACTAGGAGAAACCACTCAAACATGGAAAAGATGGCTGGAGTCGTATAAATTGTAATAGCTGGTAATGGACAGATGCAAATGTATGACTGGCTACACCTGCATGTAATATAGTGAGTATATGTTGTCACAGGCTGTAACATCCCTGCATTTACGGCTTCTGGTTCTGTAACATCTATTTTATTTCAGTCATAATTAGATCAAAACTAGAGACCTGATCCTTTTTCACCATACATTATTTTGTGTGAGAATAATTTGTGCATGTCTTTTGGAAGCACCGTATGTGCTTTTACACATTTAATTTAATTTACTTTTGGACACACACTGCAAATATCCATTACTACAGGCACTGAGGTTTATTAAAGTCCATATTGTGAACAATATAAATATAATATAAAATTCAGGTAAGGCGGGAATACCGGGAAGCTCGGCAGTGGCTGAGTAGGAGAGAGAATAACTGTGCCTCAGAATAACAAGGAATGTTAGTGTGTCTTCTTCTATGACACCCTGTCTGTCTCTGAGGTCATATCGTGGCCTTATTTTGGAGTAGGAGAGGTCCTTTCTGACAGTGGCCATCAAACTGTGCAACTCCTCCTCCCTCATTAAGGGTGAGGGGGACTGACAACTGTCGTAATCATTATTTACGTCATATTTATATTATCACTTTCCGATTGTCTTTCTTAATTTTCTTTTCTTTCCTTTGTTTTTTTGTGTTGATCTTATTTTGTTCTTGTCTTTGTGTGGATCTTTTCCTGGTTGTGGTTCATTTTCTTTCCTTTTGAACTGAGAGCAGCTGTAACAAGGCAAAACAAGCTGCTAAAAAGAAAAGCTGCTACTGTTGGAAATGTTAATATTATAATATATATTTTTAATGGGGGGGGGGGTGTTGTTTTAACTGTGCATGGGATTTATGGACAAAGAGATTTTAGAGAAGCATGTTGTGTGCGAGATGGAACGCTTGTTATTCACAGCTGACAGTGATTCAGTCAACAGCTCTGCAGGCAACTGTGATATTATTCACATTGCACAACAGCGCAGTAAAATGAAAGAACCAAAGCAAAACATAGCAGTTCAGCAGATTGCTGAAGGCATGCCCTAGCTTACACTCCCTCCCTGTGAGCTCCCCCCACACCGCCCCTCCTCTAACAATGAACTTAAGAAACTCTCATATATATATAACTCTTCTGTCCCCTGCAGCAGCTGGGACTAACCAGAGCTCCTCCAAATCTTGCATCATGTTCTTGAAGTTCATCTGTGCCGTGGTGACCAGGTCTCTGTTCATCTTAGTTTCTCTCATTGGCGTGTGGAGGGTGGTGTACGTGAAGAACAATGGGCTCTACTGGTTTCTCACCATCCTCTACCTGCCTCTCGTGGCTGAGATGATTGTGACCCTGAGGAGAAGGAGAGGGAAAGATTACAAATGGTATGAGCTCTGCCTATATGCTGATGTTTTGTTGCTCTTTATATTTATTCACACTATTATTGAGAAGTTGAAACCAACAGTTTGGAAGCTCAGTAATGAAAACAGTGTTTTTACCCTCCAGGTTTTCTCCAGCTATCTTCCTGTTTCTCATCAGTATTATTCCATCATTATGGATTTTAGAGCTTCACCATCAGCAGAACAAACCCACAGACCTAGAGGTATCATCCATGCACTCCATCTGATCCTGTTCTCTTCTGTTGTACTTCTGTTGTTAACGTGGGTCTCTGTGTCTTCTTCCAGTGTAAGAAACTCGACTCAGTGGAAAATATGAAGAGTTTTTTTGAACTCTGGAGAAACTCGACCAATAACAGTGAGGTGATCAAGGTAGGTTTCAGAGCTGCGTTCATGTAAAAAATATTTTCCTGACTGTAGCTTCAGTTCATACGATTTCAGCTGAAAACCAACTCAAACACACACACAGAGCCTATGTTTAAGTATTTTGATGGTGGATGGAAGCTCAACATGATACAGAATAGTACAAGTGTACACAAGTATATAGTATACACAGGTTCTAACTTTAAATATGTAACATAAGTGTAAATTAATATGTAAATACTTTGGTTGAGAAAAAAATCACTCTTCTCTACAAAAGAATTCATTTTTTTCGGAGTTATTGAATGATAAACATCTCTGCTTTTGCTCAGTCTGCTTTTGCTTTTCCATTTCCTCCCATGTCTGGACAGTGGGGCTCTTTTTCTGCGTGGTGTTGTAACTGGTTTACCTCAAAGAGGCTGCTGTAAGGCTGCGGGTGTTTTTTTCCGCTTGTAACTTTAATGCAGTGGCCTGCCCTCAATAAAAAACAATCACAAACTGCACATGAAAAGTCTAGTCTGCACTATAAAATGACCCTGTTTTAACTTTTAGTCTACTTTTTAAGAACAGTGTTAATATCGTGTCATGACAGTAACCTTGAGTGCAGGATGTTTATCATGCAGCTCTAACACTGCCTTCTCATGTCATTTCTACAAATTCCCCAAAATAATGTATGTTTACATTCAAGTGACTAAAGTAAGACAAGCCTTAACTTTAATTTAATGAGAGGTGGAGCAAGTGGATACTCACACTTAAATAACAGAGGCACGTTTGGAAAATGAGTAAAAAAGTGTTTTTAGGTGATAATAAACTGTATTTCATTTCTAATAAAATAATAACAGTACATTACTACTGTTTGTAACTCCAGATGGTCGTAAGCAAATAAACAGACGAAACTGAACTAAAATAATAAATTATTAATAATGACAATTTGTTTATTGATATAAAAAATTATAATGATTTATTTCAGCCTGATATTTAATCAGTTCTCTTTATGCTGAAGGTTCATTTATAATCATAAACCAAATACCAACCACTTTGTGGGTCTAGTAGACAGGTCAACACAGGTGGCCAATCAGATCTTTGGCTCCCCTCTGGGCCCACCCTGAGTAGGACATCTGCTTAAGATGGAGACGGTCCTTAAAAAAGGGAAATGTAAATGTAAAATATGGAAAACACAGCAGACCGACATTATGTCCAGACAGAACGTTACAGAATGTAGAAGACATCTTCTTAACGGACAAACAGCAGATCGAGATATATTTTTTAAATAACATATAATTCCATAGTTGATGCAGACTGTTGAATAAGACTTTGCATTGAAACTATAATTAGTTCACAGATCCATGTTGCACATGTGTAACCATTTAGTTTTGTTGGTGGACAGTGTAATATCAGGTTTTCATTTTCAAAGGTTTCTTTTTATTCAGTTTTAGTATTGTTTTCAGTGTGGAGAAAATTTTTTTATTTTAATATTTTTTTTATTTAATATTTTTCATTGATGAAGTTATAACCAACGTGCACAATGTTCTCTGTAGGTACACAAAAATTACAGCCTCATTTGTGGACTAATGTAAGTAAAGTAAAGGTGTATCAGTACAACTGTTAATATTTTAAAGGGATAATCTGTGACTAGTGTGCAGGAAACGTTGTGTAGTCTGTACTACATGGGTGCAGCTACTGTCAGAGCCACATGGGCACAAATTAGACACATTTGATCTTTTTGTGTCTCTAGATCCCAGTGTGTGCCAACAACTGGATTCTGGCTTTTCACCAGATCCTACTCATCTTACTGATCCTGGGGAAATGGCTGCTGCCAGCTGCCGGAGAGCTGACCAGAGACCAGCTCTCCCAGTTGCTGCTCACTTTTGTGGGCACAGCTGCTGACATACTGGAGTTCACCTCTGAAACACTGTCTGACATCAAGTAAGGGGGGGACAGCAGGGGACTGAGGTGAAAAGTAACTAAGTATATGTACTCAAGTACAGTGCTTTATACTTATGGTTCACTACTCTCCTGAAGACATGTTTATTTGCATTTCTAGTCCAGTTTTGCTTGATGTTAATTCACAATCTACACAGCTAACTTTGGACTTGTAGACAAGTTCAGGACAGGGCTGAGTCAAGGCTAGTCAAGTCCAGATCAAATCCAAGTCATAAGAGGTTCAACTGCAAGTCAGGTCTGACTCTGCAACCCCAATTCCAAGTTTAAATAGGTAAAACACCAAGACCACTCACTAATCTTTGTGACGCTACAAATAGTTTGTCTATGACTGCACCATCATTTCTAATGATCGGAAATTTACAAACTGTGTAGAATGAAATAAGATAAGAAGAAATAAGATTTTTCACTTAATATTATACTCAACACTCTCTGAAGACTAGACAGCCGGTAACGCTCATTCTGAGTAGGGTGTACTGGATTTATGATAATGAAAAAGTCCAGTGTAGCCACACTGCAGCATCAACTTAGGTGAATCCAGTCCATAAAACTGAAGCACAACTTTACATTTCTGATATGAGAAAAATGACTTGAGTCTGGACTCAGGTACTACAGCCCTGATAAACTCATTCAAATAAATTCCACCTATACAGCAGCAGCTGCAGTATTGAGGTCATGAACACATACAATTTTCTGGAATGTGAATAATGACAACTTTTACTTTTGGTACTAATGCTTTAGTTATACTTCAGTAAATACTTTATTTAAGCTATTTAAAATATGTATTTCCTATGGAAGTTTTAACTTGTATTTTACTTAATAAAGTGCAATAAAACATATAGTTTTTTCTTGTGAAACAGGGACCGCAGTCCAGCCATGGTCTACATTATTCTGGCTGTGTGGACTTGGAGCATGCTGCAGTTTCCACTGCATTTCTCAGGTACAGTACATTAACTGCACTTAACATGTCTTGAAATGGAAATAGGCATCCAGTAATAGATGAGATACTGTAGGTAGATAAAGAAAGAGCCAGATGTTTGTCTCATAAATAAGCTAAAAGGCAGAGAATAGTGGATGTAGCTACTCCGCTGGTCTGAGCAGAAGGAGCTGGTCTACATGTTTTCTGCTGTCTCTCAACAGTAATGGGCGCCTCCACAGAGGACCTCTCGGTAGCTGCCCCCTCTCTATTCTCCCACCTCAGGACTGATATCTGGAACACCGTGGAAGCTTTGTTCATCCAGGATGGGCCTTTCCTGTTGGTCCGCCTTGCTGTCATGATCTACTTCAATGTGGTCCACCAGATGCTGATCTTTTTCACCATTAAAAACTTCCTGCTTGTCATTCTGAACATCTACCGACTCTGTGTCCTCATCTGCGACAAGACTTCCTGAAATGAACTGTAAAACGTGATGCAGGGAATTAACATGCGTTGTTGTAGACTTAAAGCTCTTTTCTGTAGCTAAAAACATTCATGGTGCAAATGTGTTTTCCATTTTTAATGCATGTTAAATTAGGTCATGGTGGTTTCTTTTTGACAACAATAAAAACAATGTGAACCATGCTCGAGGTTAGTGTTGAGTGTAGTTGTCTCCCCATACAGTTCAAATTTAGCACAGTCACTGTTAGCAGCTGGATGAGATGAATTTCTACTGATCAGTTACGTAGTGGCTCCAACAGGAGCAAGTTCAGTGACTTATTTGAGTTATTTTTCCAGTTTGAGTGCTTAAATTTACTGAAGTACCAAGAATGTTGAAGTAAATAACATGTTTATATATCAAATGAAGACAGAGGTTTACCCAACAGACAATGTAATCTGCAATCTAATTTTGCTGAAAGACATTTGTGCGTTTAAACAACTACCTCAGTAGTTTAATAAATCTGAATCAAGCAAACCAAGACAAGAGTTGTTTTTGAATTCAATTGTATTTTATTTTACTTTATGTAAAATTTTAATGCAGTCAATTAAGACATATTTTTAAATTGAAACGACTTATATTTTACAGTGTCTGTGTGAATGTAAGTGTGAATGGTTGTCTCTCCTTGTGTAGCACACGATGCAGTGGATCTAGAAAAATGTAGATAGGGTGACTGGGAGTGGGGTTGATGTAGTTCCACAGCAGATATTTTATTATAAAAAACATTACATATTTAACCAGGTAGATTGAACTGAGGTTATCCACGTCAGTTCCTATAACGCTTGGGTGCAGTAACATCATGTCACATGACCAACAAGTGAGTAATCATTGTCACACATACAGCGTGGTAGTACATACTGTATCTGCAGTGAGCTCCCTGATTGCTCCCTGACAGAAGGTGTCTCCCAAGTCTCATGTTTTATGCAAGTACCACCACAATGTTCACAAACTGATCAATGAAATCAAAGAAACAACCCAGTGTCATCATCCCTGCTCTTACAGCTTCTGATTGGTGGAAAACACCCGAGTCAGGTAATGAGCAGTGGGTAGGGCCATGTAGATTTGGATAGTTTATATTAGGAGGCAAATACTTTTTTCACAGCACTGTAATTTCATCCAGCCAGAAGTAAAGAAATTAGTCTGGAACTCATCTTAAGGGGGAAGACTGGACTGTAATTTCCAACTTTTCACTGTGTCTAGAAAAGCTGTGTGTTGCATCATTGCAAAGCACAAAGAGACAAATTCTGTTAGAAACCAAGCTGGGTCTGATCCGCAGTAAAATATCTTAATGAAACTTAGTGGAGAATTTATTTTACATTTTTGGTCATGGTCATTTCCATGGAAGAGTGTTGAATTTTGTCTGTAACTCTATGTTGTTTAGACAATATCAAATCTCTAACAACTGAGCCAAACAGGAAGAATACTGTACTATCAGCCGTGTGAACTGGTACGTGGGATGGATGAGTGCTCCACCTCTTTAGCTTGTTTATATCACATGAAGACCACGGAGTCATGCAGCAGTGTGCCTGTGTTTGCATCTGAAGACCATTTGAATAATGTAAGGATACATGTCCCTGCTCTGCTCTCAGACAGATGCGTGGGTTTGAAATGAACATTTATGATGACACTGGAATCATTCACTGCTGACCCATTAGCCTAAGTACTAAGAAATCACAGAAGCTGGCACTAAGTCAGTGAACATCTCACAACCGGGATGGTTACCATGGCTGATCAGCTGATGGATGACACGCCACGCCCTCAGCTGCCGCCTCCACTTTATTTCACCGGGTTTCCCCGCCCTCTCTCTACGTAACATGCGGCACATCGGTAGTGGCAAAAGGAGCGGAGCCACTTTCTTCACTGACCTGGATTAAGGAGGGTGCGAGGACAGGACAGCATCGCAGGTACGGTAAATATCTTTACATTTAAATATCTTTAAGAGATAGTTGGATCTCATTTGATCTGTTAACGGAATCACTGTTCAGTCTCCACTCAAATTAAAATCCCAGCCAGACAAATCCTATTAATATCCAGGGTTTTAAAGTAAACACATGATGTATCTAGATCGGATGAATCGTGACCGTGACCGCTCTTCTTCACACTTTAATCTGTCGTCACCACATGAATACTACTGTTTATGAGCGGTGTCGTGATCTGACATCATCTCCACCGCCCACATGACAGAGCTGGAGGAAAGATGAAGTCTAGGTGATAGCGACATCAAAAGTGGCAGCTGAATCTTGTGCTTAGATCCCCCCCCCCACAACACACACCCACCCTCAGCTCCTCCCCGCGCGCAGATGGAGCCGGGACCGGGAGGCCGTGGCCGGACGTCGCAGCTGCCCCTGCAGCCTCCGAGCTGGAGGAAGAGCACCGAGCTGCCGGACAGTCTCCTGTGAGCGCATCATCCTCTGAGCGAACAGCGACCTGGAAATCCTCTTCCTCTACATGGAGCAGGAGGGCGCAGGGTAGAGGGGGCAGCGGGGGCCTCCGAGAGACAGCAGAGCTTCACAACTCACAGGTGTAATTCAACGAGGGCTCATGGTAAGTTGTTCTATTATATCTATATTTGATTTAGTGACTGCGTGGCGTGCTGCCACAGTGGGGGCCCACAGGCCATTAACATAATAAGTACAGTATAAATAAGTTCAGGAGAAACTTTAAGGAGACTGTTTCTCAGCTGACTGTCAGACAGACAGACTTTCTTTCAAGCTTTGTTTCTGAAAGCTGAAAAAAGGACAATTGCACTTTTTTTTAGTCCTCGTCCACACTGGAGCTGAAAGATATGATGAAATGATAAAATTGCAATTCTTATAGAGAAATATTGTAATTGTGATTTAGCAATTTAAAAAAAAAATTATTTATATCTTATTTCTGTAGCCTGTTATTCACTACACTCTCTGCACATCTGTACAGCTCTGGTGTTCAGTGTGTGCATGGGGACATGGTTTAATGCTCAGTAGTATCTCCAAGGCCAGATCAAAACACAAGAAGGTGCCAGGGCAAAAAACACAGAGCCCCATCTAACCACCTGTCTGTGCATTACTTATACGTAATGCACCATGTGAACTGAATATAAAGTGAATATTATTTTATAATACAGGTGCATAGGCCCTGTTGTTTTACATAGGATTTTAATAGTTATACAAAATGTCACTGAGTCTGTGAAAATGGCATCACAATCAGAAAGATGCTTAACAGAAAGGTTAAACTGGGGGTTTATAATGAGAAAATGTGGACAATCAGCAAACCGTTTGGAGGTTCTGACAGTATGGAGCTGAATTGTGGGAAATGTAGAATCCAGTGTTTTGATGCTTGAGTGGAAGTTAAGAAGTTTTAGCCTCTACCTCTCAATCTGTTGGGGCCATTCTGACCATCTCACAAACAGTTCTGAGGGAGTGTACAGTACTTGCGCCATGAGAATCTCGGGCCCCGAGGCAGTTGCTCACTCTGCTGCTGTGTGCTGAGTGATGCTGAGTGTTGCCATTCTCTTTCCATTTGATTTGTTAGTGTAGCTCCACTGTTAGAGGATATTTGACGCAGATAGAAGCGATGATATTTTAGAGATCTAAAAAAAATAATAAATCCAATAACGATATGCATCAATTTAATTAAGCTTAATCGGTTAATTGAAGAATGGTTTGATTAGCCTCAGTGCATCTGGACATTTGTGATACTAATGAAAAGTGTCTGATACAGTCACAACTGAAAATCATCAAAAACGCTCAACTGAACCCATATAACAATAATTTGACATGTACGTGGAGTCCCTGTACCAGTCGAAAGCTGGTGAAAAGCTCTGACGCCCACAAAAAATCCTGTTTAGAAGAAGAAGTTTAATTAGCAAATCCTACATCGTGACACAGTGCGTGGTCGGTCATCTGAGATAAGTTGAGTATAGTGTGCACAGATCTCTGCTGCTGAGCATGCATGCCTGTATTTTTTTTTTTTTTTTTCATTTCATGGGATCTGCAAAGGATTTAATCAGTCATGCTCTGTCTAATGGATGGGTTGTTCAGTGGAGTGTGATGAGAGAGCATGCTGTCCTGGAGAGAGAGAGAGGGAGAGATGAGTGGAGGAAGACATGACAGTGTCTCTAAAATACAAGGCCTTGGAACACAAAGGAAAAGCGAGTTGACGCTGTCGTAAAGACGGAGCCAAGTTATCTCTTGATTTCTGCCTCCACAGGAATCTTCAGCTTGAATTATGTACATGCAAGAGTGTGTTCCAGTGAAAGAAAGAAGGCTGAGCTGTTGTTTGAAGTCACGTTTTGCCTCTTAACACAGAGGGAATGCTAGATCTGTCCAGGAGATGCACATCACTTAATGTATACGTGTCACTTTCTCTAAACCCCTTCCACATCTCTGCCTCCACAGCTAAGTCATCAGGGCTGGCTGAATAACATTAATGCGCAGTAATGTACAGTATATTTAACTGCACTTATTCCCAGTTCATAAAATATATTTGTTGGTAACTTTGTGGATTTGTAAACCAGGATTAAAGGAGTTCACAGTACAGTCCATCATATCTCAGTTTTATAAATTCAGCCATAGGTGCCTTAGCTTTATTGTTGTACTTATTAAGATTTACGAAAGTGGCAACATTGCTAAACACATGGGCAACAAGTGCAAGCAGGCAGATTATTGCACAGGCTGCAAATAAAGGTCAGTCAAAATAATCTAGATGTGTCAAAGGGAGACATCTAGCACAGTTTATTGACCTCTGGGTTTAACTTTGACCTACCTTACTTACTTACTTACTGGAGATGTGGAAAGAGGCATCGTTAGCCCATTTCAGTTGTATTTTCAGTTTTACCTCAACACAAAGTGGTTTAGATATAGATAATTTTGCACAGTTGACAGTAGTTAATACTAACAAATCATAATTTTTAAAGTACTTACACCTTATTAATTAAAGGCCATATTCAGCTTAATTTAGTGTTTATATGTTATACTTTGCTCCACTGATATAAGATTATATGATTTTCAAG
The DNA here is from genome assembly GCA_032353495.1 of Ctenopoma kingsleyae. Lineage (NCBI taxonomy): Eukaryota > Metazoa > Chordata > Actinopteri > Anabantiformes > Anabantidae > Ctenopoma > Ctenopoma kingsleyae. Next base: position 1,505,052 of record JAUBNQ010000011.1, on the reverse strand, counting down.
TTAATAAAGTGCAAATACATGTTATAATGTCTGTGAAGATTCTCAGTCGTGTACGTGTTATGATGTATCTTTAAGCAACAGCTCCTCTGGCCTGTAGACTACAAAGGCTTGTTTGAGCTCCTGTGTCTTTAAGGTCCCACTTCCCCTCTGTCTCACTCTGTTCTGATTGGCCAGCTTGTGGAAGTCTTCCTGTGGGCTGAATTATGCCCAGCTGGAACACCATCATTCTTAAGCAACAACCTAGCAGAAAAATCCTGCTGCACACTGAGGCAGGTTGTAAAAACGTCATCTGTGGAGTGGAGTGAACAGATAAAAGTCTATTGAAAGTAAAGAAAGTCATTTTCTTTCACAGCCAAAAAAGCACTTGAACTAGTGCTAGTGGTGAGTGGAGAAGGAGCAGCTCACCTGAGAACGTGGGAGCGGTAGTGTAGCCTAAAATGAATGGCCAGTTATTGTTTTCCACATAGCCTGATGTTAGCTGTTCTGAGAACAAATCTTTATTTTGTTGGAAAGAAAACAGGACTCTTTATATCTATTAGAGACAATGCAGGAGTGTTTGACTTAACTGAAGTAACCGTAAATGTAACTAGACTTGGAGCAATTGGAAATTTTACTCATGATTATCATTAAGTAGTTATATGGTATCAGGGATTACATGAGCCCACTAGACCAAATATTTCTGTGCAGTAACCCTTTACTTGACCACTGTGTGGACATTGTCTCACTCTGGTCATCACACAGCAGCAGGATTGATACGTGTATCCCAACTGAGACATGGACTGTTATTTAAGCACATAGTAGTAGAGCAGCAGTACCTTCATTAATTATTTAAATCTTCTGTATCTACAGTAGACTAATTGACCTAAATGCATTTCCATGCTGAAAACATGCTGTGTTGAGCATGAACACAGCATCACCCTAAACTGTCACTCCACTTTAATTTTCTTCCAAAGGAAAGAAAGGAAAATCTAAAAAGAAATTTGTGTAAAGTTGACTAGTTTTCAGTTTCAGTGTTGCTTCACGACTACAAAAATAAAGAATTTAAATTAATTGTGAGCAGAATTACTGCATAATGACTGTATGCCTCTGTCAACCAGTCAGGTTGCAGTTTACATGCATGTCTGTCCAGACTCTTCTAATCAGTTCCTCCATGAGTCCAAGATGACGTTTTTGTCAGATGTAATGAAATTCCCTCCATGCATATGTAAGATGTAGCGTTAACGAGAACTGGGCAGTTAGGAGGCACAGTGACTTTGACCTTTAACAACCAAAATCTAATCAGTTCATCCTTGAGTCCAAGTGGACGTTTATGCCCATGTTGAAGAAATTCCCTCAAGGTGTTCCTAAGATATCACATTAACAAGAGTGGGATGGATGGAATAGACATGAGGTCACAGTGACCTTGACCTTTGCTTGATGGTCAACAGTATAATATGACTATTCCTGTTATTCATATACAGTCATATAAAATCAATGAATACAGATATTAAGCAGCTGTTGAACATACTGCCAGTTTGAATGTCAAGAATTCACTGGTTCCAAATTTTCAAATGTGAATGTGTTCTGCTTTTCCTTGTTTTCTTTAACAGAATTAAATCACTTTAGTTCTAGTTGTTTCTTAGACAGAACAGTTACAGGCACGTTTGAAGATCTCATTTTGCAATTTGAGAAATTGTAACAGACATCTTTAGTTGACTTTGGAACTCGGGAGGTGACATGGGGGGGGGTAACAACAAGGATGGACATGGACATCAATTTATGATGGAAAGTCAGATATCAGATTTCAGCTACATCATGACGTCAACTGTATATTTAGTGCGACTAACACTTGCAATTCAGGATGCAGTGTGAAATATTGTGACTTTAATGCCCTCAGTAATATCTATGGAGATGTAAAGTGTATAAAAGCCTGATGGTCAGACGTTGTCCAGTGAGCTGAAGACTACAGTGGTTTTGTGGCTTTATTTGAGCTGTGAGAAAGGGGCAGACTGAGCTTGTAAGCGACTCACAATAAAAACAAATCTTAGCAAAAAAGAATTCTTAGAATAATGAAGATTGAAAAGCGTTTCACAATGGCCACTTAAAGCAGCTTCTTACATCCTGTGAGAGTAGTAGTAGTTGGCAGGTTGAGCACAGAAAGGCAAATGAGGCTGCTTCCGGGGTCTGATAATGTGTCTCTTGTTAATCAGATTTTATATTGCAGGAGACACTGAAATCCCAGTTACCATGCTGTACATGTTTAATGATGTGCATTGAGTTATTTTAGGACAGTGATGTCATTGCAGTTTGGCAGTATTACAACTACAGTAGGCAGAAGCGCAATACAAAAAAAACAAGCTTACATAAAACATATACAGATTTATTATTTAGTTTCACTTCACAGTTTGGAATGCAGTCAATATAGTAATAAAAGCTGACATTTATGTTACATTGCTGTACATTTACTTTACTCTAACAGGCACGGTGTGTGTGTGTGTGTGTGTGTGTGTGTGGGTGGGTTCTTTTATGTTGCTAGATACTGCTGCAATGTCAAGACATGTCATTAATGCACTCACATACTGAAATAGGCTTGAGGAATTGTGCAGGGCTTTGGAAACACACAGCACATTCCAACCTCCAGCAGCGAGTCTCCAGGCTTCACAGAGTCATTGTGACTAGCATGAGTGAGGCTGGATGCTAAGAAGTGTGACAGTTCACGGCAGCGTCGTTGGCAGCAGCACTGTCTGTACACAGAGAGGAAACATGATTAGTTTCTTTTTACTGAACTCTGTCTTATAACCATTATGCTGGTGGGAGTGTTAAAGAGCTGGAGACATCTAACCTACAACTGTTAGATGCTGCAAATACACTAAAGCAGCTCATGTCATCCTGCATAACTGGTCATATTATTGTTCTCTGCACATTTTCACATTTCGCTTTTAGTATCCCTTCTTGTGGAGCTAATCTGATAAGATGTTTGTGAACATCCTCAGTCATCCAGGTCATGGTTGCTGGACTGATAAGATGCTTCTTGACTTTAAACATGACTTGAGGTAAATGTTTCATTCTGCAGGATCTGAAGAGAGTGCTGTCCTTCCCACCGTACCCCGGGGACTACCTGCATCCAGTGGTGTATGCCTGCACTGCAGTCATGCTGCTCTGCCTGCTCGTCTCCATCATGACCTATATTGTGCACCACAGGTGAGAAGAACACACATTTGACTACAATGCTCACATGCTTATATGCATTAATATGCTGAGTTATTGGTTTATGTAATTGTAACTATTTATGTCACGTTTACTGGACTGCCTTGACTCAAGGTGGTTCAAAAGTTCAAATTAACTCTATATGCACATTTTTTGACAAAGAACACAACACAACACAAGGTGGAAAGTGATCACAGCCAGTATGGTATGTTTCCTGATGCTGACGCCTGTCCACCACATGAGGTGGAGTTCATGTTGTGGCTGATCAACCAATACTAAATAAAGGTTTTTATCCAACAGTGGCTGCACAGTAAAATGGTCTCCATGCTTCTTCTTTGTTTGCAGTGTGATCCGCATCAGCAGGAATGGCTGGCACACACTCCTCAACTTCCTCTTTCACACAGGACTGACATTTGGAGTTTTTGCCGGCGGCATCAATCAGATTAACTTACCTTTTGTGTGTAAGATTGTAAGTGTGTTTCTCCCCATTCTTT
>JAUBNQ010000011.1:1482631-1499500 GCA_032353495.1 Ctenopoma kingsleyae | reverse complement strand
AACATTTTGTGTGACAAACATGCAAAAGAATAAGAAATCAGGAAGGGGGCAAATAGTTTTTCACACCACTGTATGTGCTGTGCAGTAACAAGCGTGGCAGTATAGCGATGCTGTGCCTTTTTTATTTCTTTCTCATCCAGTTCATCCTTGTGTATCTTCGCGGACTTGCAGAACATTGTTAACAACTAAGCCCTCTTGCTTACCCTGTCAACACCAACTGACTAATCTCAGTGTACTGTGACAGTGTGAAGAGTCATGAAGGGAGTCGGCTAAGGTCAAATGACTGAGAAAAATGTGTAAATCAATACATCTTACAACTGAGTTACTCAGCTGTGTAAAAATTAATTCTGGATCAGTGCTTGCACTGTAATTGGCCTCATGTCTCAGTGGATAAACCCCCCAGTTTTTATAGGCCGTATATCAGCTTTTAAACTGCTCAACATTTAGCCAAGCTCATGTACAGTTTGATAGGATTTTACTTGCTAAATCATTGTGGGGTTGTCGTCCTTGTGTTACGTAACGTGTTAATGACCAGGCCCACGTGAAATCTGTGCCTGCAGAATTCCACGGATTTTCTGCAGATTTTGAAAGGAGGTGCTGCTTGTAAAAGTCAGAGTGTAATCCCATCTACCCTGAATCCATGTGTGTGATTGTTGTGTGTTGCTGCGAGGTAGAATTTACACACCAACGTTGTACAGTGACTGCTGTACTTGTCTCTCGAAATCTGCTTTGTGCCTTACGTATTTTGAATGATGCAAAAAAAAAAATCTCATATTAAAAAGTTCACAACTGATATTTGTTTCACCCTACTCAGGGTAACTGTATGAACTGTAGAAGAGATACTGTTTATCCTGTCATACAGTATATCCAGGCCAGAATTTGTACAGATTTTTTTTGTTGCAGATTTTATCTTGTGAGCGATGGAATCCCTCTTGTAATTGTTGGAGTGACAGCAGCATTTGGCATAGATAACTACGGCAGCAGGGATGACGCTTTGTAGTAAGTGCTCATTATTTCTCAGAAATCACATTTTCATTCATTGTTAAATTGATAAATGTTGATATTTCTGTTTATTGTCTTTTTCAGTTGCTGGATGGCATGGGAACCAAGTCTGGGAGGTTTCTATGCCCCCATTGGTCTTCTGGTTTTAGTCATGTGTATGTACTTCTTGTGCACCTACGTACAGCTCAAACGCCACCCAGAGCGGAAGTACGAGCTGCGAGTTCTGAGTGAGGAGCAGCAGCAGTTATCATCTAGTGAAACAAACCATCACTGCCAAACAGACTCTGGTAGAATTTCTGGGTCTGGTGGGGACTGTCCAGCCTTTGCTACAGGTGTATCAGTGCTGGCCAACGAACACTCATTTAAATCTCAGCTCCGGGCCACAGCCTTCACCCTCTTTCTGTTCCTGGCTACCTGGGCTTTGGGAGCATTGGCAGTTTCACTGGGACATTTCCTGGATATGATATTCAGCTGCCTGTATGGTGCTTTCTGTGTCACTCTGGGACTCTTTCTTCTCATCCAGCACTGTGCCAAACGTGATGACGTGTGGCACCGCTGGTGGGCTTGTTGCCCGTCCAAATCCAAGACAGAGGATAGATCTGGAGATGGACAGAGCCAGAGGCAGGAGCTCCATCAGCCACACTGCCACCTGAATTCCCCATGCTCAGGCAAGCAGCCACTGCTCTCTCCTCACCTTGTGCAGAGTTCTTACCACAAAATGACACCACCTCCCCAGAGCCCCACACCCAACCACACAGGTCCATGCTGTGTGGCTGTGATGAGTCCTGTTACCACAACCCCCATTTTACCTCTCACTGAGCCAGTGCCCTCACCACGCCCACAGTCGCTTCCTGACGAGCTCCCTCGTCCCATTTTGCCCCTACAGAGCCAGCTTGTGGACAGAGCAAAGTCACGCTCCTTTAACCGCCCACGCCCTTGCCTCCAGGATTACCGTTCTCACATGACTTCCACTAGTATGGATGGGAGTGTGCATGGCTCCCACTTAGACAGCCCTCATGCTGCGCACCACCTTGAAGGCTCACCATTTGTTTCAAACAGCCCGCTCCCAGACATCGAGCTTCCATGCCCCAGTCCGCACTTGGATAAGCAGCTCGCTCCCTGCCACACCTTGCAACGCCAGACCTCTTGCCACAGTGTACAAGACTCAATGACTTCCAGCCACGGCCATGCACACAACATGCATGACAGCATCACTTCCTGTCACAGCCTCTTCCTGCCTTCTCATGGGGTCCACACTTGCCAGTGGCACATGCACAGCTCAGCTGATCACTCTTCCACCCCAAGCTGCTGTGAGAAACCCGATCCCTTCACCTTACAGTACCAGCAAGACCCTGATGCATACAGCTGCATATCAAAGACAACAGAAGAAAGAAATAATCTTTGTGTAGAGGTTGAACAGAAAGGTTTCCCTAGAAATACTCTGCCTCGGCAGCATGCTACCATCAACCGACGAGGCACAATTGGCCGAAATAGGAGCCTGCAGGAAGATGGCCTGTTTGGATCAGACTCAACAGGAAACATACGGACTGGCCCCTGGAAGAATGAAACCACTGTATAGTTTTCTTATGCTTGTACGTGCCAGACCTTCCAGCAGCCCTAATTACTCTGTAAGTGTTTAGGTCTCATTGCCTTCAGCTTTGCCCTTAAACCACAAGTTTAAGCTTTCAGTGAGGCCTTGTATCCCGATGATATTTCAGAACCCTTTATGAGAAATTTATCATTAAGTGTGTTACAAATTAGTTTTTATAATGATTATTCAAATGCAAAAATGTTCAAATAATGTTGATTGAATGATAATGAATTGATAATCTACTCCACATGGTTTAAAGTTGCAATCAGTACTGTATGGCTGTCTTAAGGGCACAGTGGTTTGGTGAATAGCGACTTCAAAATGTTTTTATGAGTCAAAGTAGCTCTCACCCACTCCTCCGATCTATTTTCATTGATTGGACTCCAGGTTTGCTAACTCCTGACTCCACTTAGCTTTTGTTGATGTCATTAACTAAGGGGTTTGCATAGTTTTTACAGTCTACACTGTGAATGTTTGCATATGTATTTAATATGGGCAAGAATGATAGAATACACAATGACTTTTGTGTTTTTCACGCTAGTTAGAGAGAGAAGACAAAAAGCAAGGCAGTGTAATTTTCATACATTTCACATTAACACGTTTCTGTTTGTTTATCAGACAACAAAACAAGTGTCCAGTTTGACTGATACAGTAAATATTACGTTGAGCAGTAACCAAACAGCTGGGCTACAGATTAAATCTGATTAAATAATTGTTAAAACAAAAATGCAAGTTCATAACAGCAGCTGTGCCATATTGGCATTTAAAATGAGTGACAACAAAAAAAATTGTCACCTTCAGTACAACCACGCTGCTTGTGTTACCATCTGAATGGGTTGCAAATGTAGATTTATGCTTGTAAAACACACAAAATGTCTGCAAAACAAGTCTGAACTACATTATTAATGTGGCTGCTGAGGAACAGACGCTCTGCTTCTGAAACTGTGACAGATTAAGAGTCTGAATCTTCTGAGTTCACGGAGGTTTTGGGGAAACTGCTGTGTATGCGGAATAGATTAAAAGGAATAGGTCAAAAGGGTACACAGCCATTTAGGATCATCAACATCATCAAACCTCTGTTGATATGCAAAGAGGCTGTAATCCTTCACTGATTGCACCTTTATATGCTTGGATTAATATGTTTAAAATATATATGACAACACAATATAATGTTGAATATGAGTGCTTACATACTGTATGTGAAAACACATTTGAGTCAGTGTGAGCATGTGTGTGTATGTTAATGTGTGCAACAATGCATGAGTAGGTACATACAGATGTGGTGTGTTTGTGCTTTATTTAATTGTTATTATGAAACCACCCTTGGAGATTTTTACATTTATGGATATATTGATAAAGTTTTGTTTATGAAGTTAATTATTTTAGAAGATTTTTTTATGGAGACACTTTGTGTATGCTGCCAAATGGAGTCAAAATAGACTCTTGTCTGACAAATATTGCACTAATATGAAGTATAGTAACCCTCACTCGGTGAGATAATTCCAAAAAAAAAAAAAAAGTGCTATGTGCCACGAAGCATATAGTGCCAAAATGATGTGCCAGTTTTCACTGTGATGAGAAACTAGTGACAACTCATTCTCAATGAGAGATCGCACCGTTTGTAGCATCTTGCAAACGTGAACTCAGGTTTTAGGAAATCATCAGCAACCCATTTAATTTGTTCAGAAACATTCAGGATTTCCCCAGAGAGGTGTTTGACGAAGCCAACGAATCAGGTTCATTTTCTGTTTTATACAGTAGATCAAGTTCAAGTGTGATCATGAAAACACATCGCTACATGATAGCCTGGTCCTAGACTGTTTTAAGGTTTAGTTTGAATTAGGCTTAATCAGCATTAGCCAGTGTACCAGAACCCTGAAAAGGTATTCTGAAGTAGCAGTGCATGTAAAATGCATTCCAACTTAACGTGGCCTAAAGCCGTCAAATCCAAACCATTAATGTTCAGTTTAAAGTCTTCTTACTAAACTGCTAATTGTACCCCTAGTCTAGATCTGTAACACACATGACAAATTCCGAATAAGCGAATAAGTGTGCTTGTGAAATTTTTTAAGCATCCTTTTGTCGTGTAGAAGTACTTGTTAAATGATTTAAATAAGGCTAATCACGTTAACTCAGAGTTCGCTTTATAAAACAGCTTCATCTTTTCTCAAGCTTTCTGCAGAATGTTCATCTGCATCCCCACAGAATTCATCAGTGATTTGAAGCTTCAGTGTAATCGGGTAAGCTCACATGATGACCAGTATCCCAACTTCATCTGCTGATATTAACTTATGCACTTGCGTGTTTGCTATTATTAACAATTTTCCTACAGTATAACTATATGACATAGAGACATACATGAGATACAAATATAATGCCACAGATGTGCAGTTCTGCAAAAAGCTAGAGAGAGGGCCTTGATTTATCAAAAAGTTGACTATTTTATCAAGCTTCGTCCTGCTGGGGTTACTTGAGACACATTTTTCACACTGGATTTAGCATTTCTGAGCATTATTTATTAGATGCCTCTCTAGTGTGTAGTATTTAGTGGCACATTTGGAACAAGTGGAAGCGTGTATGTCTTCATTAAACTCATCCTGACAGTTATTCTAATTTTAGGCCATAATTAGGCTGTCATATAAACTAGTGTTAAGAGGGATATCACTCTGTTATACTATGTTGTAGGTTAAACAAAGTTGTTCACTTAAATGTCAGCATATCCTAGTTTGATGTAGGCATAGGTGTGATCATCCAGCGACACTAACCTTCAGCCTAAAGTTGATGACTGTGTACGTGATGTTTTGTTGTATCCCAGTGTAGTGACAGCTTTAAGTGTCTTCCCGGGCCGTGGGCAGGGATGAAATCAACGCTGAAGGATGCTGTTCAAATGTGAAACCATTTATAATGTGGCATTATTTTTATTTCCCACTTCTGTTGTGGATTTTCAACAGTGTAAAGAAACAAGTGGACACCTTGTAAGACAAAGGGAGTACCAATATGAGCACTGTGTGTTGTCTGCACTAGAAATAAAGATTTACTGTGATACACTGCATGGGTCGTTGTTCTGTCTTTGCCTGTAGATTAATGCTGAAATTATATATACAGTAAGTATTATAGCCTTATTCCACTAATTTCTCTCAGTACATTTAAAATCTGTTTTTAAATTGAACTATTTCTTAATTATCTCTATATGACTCAAGATGATACATCTGCACACACACAGTATCATCCATATCTCAATTATGATTTAGACTGGTGGATAATATTATGACCTCTAATTTTAGTGGAACTAAAATAATTTGACCAGTTAATATAATATTTTGTCATGATGTGACATCATGTGTATTGGACACAGTCAGATGTTGTTGATGAGTTTAGACATCAGTTTACCCAAAGACTAACAACAATCAAACAGGAGCACAGGACATTTATCATAATTATTCAAATTGTTGGTAACTGGCAGATGAATATGTGAACACAAACTTAACCCTAGAACTGAAAGTCAGGATTTTGACTCCGTCATTCAAACATTACATTATGTTTGCTTTAACATTCTTCGGTAGAACTGACTTGTGCGTTCAGGTTTGTTATCTTGCTGCATGATCTACTTTCTGTTGAGCTTCAGGTCACACATGGAGATGGGATAAGGATCTTATGCTGGAATGCTGTGTTTGATTGTTGTGAAACATGACACTTCTCATTCAAACCAAATACTTCTCCACAGAACATTCTAGGTTTCCCAGATGTCACCCTTTCTTGTGATCAGACTGTAACACGCCTGCTCTTGGTGTCACCATTGTTGATCGACCACTCAACCACGATGATGTTGAATGTAAATCTTTTTTGAAGTTGATGTTGAGTAACTTTAGCACATTTCCAAACAGATCGAAGTTTATGGGTGGATGAGGACAAATGAAATAGCAGCAAGTGAAAACATATAATTTGCACTTACACATGCATTTATGGACAGGAATAGTTTAAATCTACTGTACTTTTCTACTAACATCTAATTTGTTTTTATGATCAAGAAGTCAAATGAAGACCAAGACCAAATGTGGGGCGGCCATGTTTCCCACTATCAAAATGCTACTTATGTTAGCAATGTTCTGCAATGTTACAGGTAAATAATGGCTGCAAGCTGACTTACTTGAAAAAGTCTGATGAATCAATTAAATCATCTGAGCATCTGTTTAAATAGACAAAATTCAAGATCTGAACTTTTGCACAAAGGAATTAACATTGTCAATGCCACAAATTAGTTTATATTTATTTCCCCAGAAATAGTGTTGTGTAGTGTAGAATTTAAAATATTTCTTCTTTATTTTACACTGTTTAAAAATTCTCAAACCCTTCACAATGTCACTGATCTGTTCTCTCTGTACAGAAGACTATGTAAGTAAAACCACTAATCACATGTACAGTCTGAATGCTGCTTTTTTACCCCCATATGGAGTCACAGTCAGTATTCACCCAGTGACACAACACTTTGTGTGACTGATCATTTGAAAGTGGAAACCAAACATTTCATTTTTATAGTTCAAGGCTAAAAATCCATCAATTTAAAGGATTCTGTCCACAAATCCATGAATCGGTTGAGATGAAAAGTCAGCTCACATTTTTGTGTTTTAGCATCTCAGGGCTGAGACAATGAGAATGCTTCATGCAGAGGTCTCTTCCATCCATCCCATCCCCCACACAGTGCCCTTCCTCCACAGCCATGGGCCACTGGCCTGAACCACTTCAGCAGCAGAGAAGTCAGAAAAATTATGCAGATGTCCCTGATTTGAACATGACCTATTTTGAAGTCCTACAGAAGCCTGCAGACCTGGATGTCTTTCTGCTGCAATGAGCTACTGCCCGCACCTGCCTACATGACATGCTTATGAGCACATAGTTAAAGATTTAAGCTCGTGTAGTTAATATAAGTTAACAATTATATCCTAACACATTTACACGTTGCAAATCTGTTGCACAAATATCCAGTCTTCCTGCTGCACTGCCTCCCCCTGTGGATGTTCCTGCAGCTCCTCTCAGCGGCAAACAACCCTTTTCTAATACACATTATAATTCAATTTATATTTTAGACATTAACTGTTTACTGCAACAACATTTATAAGTGGACAAAGTGAGTGTATGTCATGCATTTCACTTTTAGATGTATTTCCTATAAATTTAAATACTACTGACACCAAAGTTAGAGCAAATTATGGAAAATAATTTGAATTCACTTTTGTTCGGTCAACACAGGAAGCAGAGTAGTAGTCAGGTATACTGGAGAACTTGTAGAAATGATAGCATGTGTTGTCTCAGAAAACAAGGTTAAAACCATGTCTAAAATCATATTGGTAGCAGCTCATGAGCTGATTCAGCCATTTAAAGCAAAAGTACTCATCCATATGACGTTCAAATTAATCATACAGAGAGAGACTTATAACTGGGAGATATGGGTCAAGAAATTAATTTTGACTCATGGGAATGTGGACAAAAATGAAGTGGATTCATCTTTAAGTAAGCAAAGCTACCAAGTGAGTACAATGAAGTACCATCTGGAGACACATGAGGCTTTTCTCTGCTATGTGAGACTTTCGGACCAAACTTAGACGTATTGCCTCATTAAATAAGAATTTCAGACACCGAGCCAGAGCTACGCACTAAAGCGAATCACAGTAACTACTGTAATCTTGCAGGATGTGCTGAATATTATCAAAATGAGCTTGCAGACTGTGGGTGTAATTGTAACCAATGTGGACGAGACTTTTAAACATTGAATTTGTGTAATATGGAGTCCGTGGCTGTTGATCATAGATGGTAAATCATAAAAATCTGAATATGATTTGGGGAAAGAAATTTGATAGGCTAGTGTTCACATATTACAAATTAGCAAAGATCACAGCACGGTTTGACATAAAGTTACCCATTAAATGAGACAGCATTAGTTTTCCCTTTTTGAAAACGTTTTTTGTTTTCATTTTTAAGAAAAATGTGTAATTTCAACCCCAACTTTGAAGCCTGTTGTAGAGACAAGTATGTCAACACTTCGCCTTTCAAATTTTCATGTACAGCAAAAGATTCTTCAACTGAATAAAAAGCAGGATGAACATAAGACACTGTCTGATGCTGCCCTCATGTGGATCTTTTTAGTGCCATCATACAGTGGATGGACATAACTTCACCTTTGTTCTATATAAAGCCAACAAATATTAAATGCTGTGACAGATGTGCCACTTGTGATAATTTTGAAAAAAAGATAAGCAAAAAGAAAACACCAAATTCTTTCCATAAGGTATGTACATTTATTAAGAGGAGCATAAACCACCAAATTGAACAAAATATTACAGTACACACTGTCAACCTGCCAAAGGACATCTGAGGCACTTAGCATGATGAAAGATTCAGTAAGGATTTGAAAATCATCATATAAATGTGACAAACAAACCTGGAGTCCATATGGTATTTGCATCCACTCAAGCTCTCTGTATGGGGACGGGTGGGGTGCACACTGTCTGTTAAATTAATACACCGAGTATGTACTTGAGACGGAATTTTCACAGGTGTGATTAGCATATTAGATTTTAACAAAAAACACTGTCATCATTTTATCATAATGCTTTTAGTTGCTTTTTCTTTATACTTTACCTTTAAGAATGTGTGAAGAAATTCTTAAGTTGTAGCCCTTGATTTGAAAACTTAAGTCCTTGTGATTTTAGACATTTTGCAGGCTGAACATCAAATCACGATTTCGGTATGGAAAACAAAAACCATACAGTAAGCTGAGAAGTCTTCATTGCACGTTTAACTTTAACTACAATAGAGGATACATTTTACAAAGGTTCAAACTGGTTTCCTTTTTTAAAAAAAAGGTAGGGGCTAACTTTCAAAGGAACGTTAGCTTTTCACAGCTAGCTAGGCTGGTTTGATTAAAGAAATAGTTCATTATGACAAATACACTTATTTGCTTTTTTTCTAAGCAAGATGGAAGCTGGATATCAAGATTTAAGTACAGAGCTGGAGTCAGGACACGAAGAACACTGAAACCATCTACATCACACTGCAGTGCAGCTTTTTCACATATTTGTCTAATATCATGAACCACATACTGCAAGTTCAGTAAGATTCAGATGTTCGTGTTCGTGTTCTGTTTTGAATTGATACAAAAACATCAATGTGACAGCCATCATTTCAGCAAAAAGGTGTATTTATCATGTAAAAAAATTTCTTTAGCAGCATGCCAAAACACCCTATAAACCAACTGAACATTGAGTTTGATTTTCAATAGTAACACAAATGTCAGCATAGGGAAGCTACTATTTATGCTACATTTATAGAAATTTACAGGAAATGATTTCCGATAACCTAACTTTGAGGAAACCACTGCAGACGAGAGTGGTTGGTTTAAATGACCCTGCTAAGGTCATAATTTCAGTAATTGGAGGCTGGAAGTATAAAAACATTAGCATGGCTTGCATTTTTCCTTAACACTTGCATATTGAACAGAATAAAACATTCATTTCCACAATTCAATCATCATGTAATACAATCATAAAAACCCTTAAAGAAAATACAAAATGTATGTCCTGTTGCTGTAAAAAGTATGTTACATGTAAAATTAAAATAAATCTATGTCAGTGGGTACATTTACAATAAAACATTAATTCAATAAAAGGTGAAAGTGAATTGCATGGGTCACACTGAGGGCTCCTACTACACCTAAAATGTCTGAGCATGAAAAATAAAGAATAGTAACTAGAAAATCAGCTCTCAAAACATTAACAAGAATCTTTGTTGTATAAAGTATGGTTTAAAGGTAAGAAAATGTCTTTTCTTTGATTTATCTTGAGTCAAAGTGAATGGTTCTGTGTTTTCTCTGTAGGAAATTTATATCAAAACATGCATCTATTCCTGTACAGTTTAAAAACTTTCTGTTGTCTTATTTTGTACTGACATTTAAATGCAAAAGAGACCTTGGGGTGATCCAGCCAACCCCATCTGTCATAAAAAGGACCTTTGTCCCTAATTTAACCTTAACATTAGCAGCAGTAACAGGGTCAAAGGGCCAAAAATTGTTGTTTGTTAATTGTATGTTGTATGTGGTGTGGCTGTCCCTGTTGGCAACCAAACCATACAAAAATGGCAAAAATTATTTTAAGTTGCATTAATAATGTACCAGTGTATATGAGTTTACAGCAGAAAAAAAAACTATATGTTCTGTAAATTCTCAAATCAAGTCTATATATTAGGAAAATACAGGAATAGGACAATACAATGAAAAGTTATGTTTTGCACTAAAACCCGTTCAGCATTTGAAAGGGAATAATGCCATTACTCCTGACAGGCTTTTAATGTGAAATATCTCAGGGGAATGTGAAGTTTTACTGGTGGCATCTTAACTATGAGCAAAAACATTTAAAACTATGGAAAAGGGTAACATGAAATTAATCATTTGCTATGCTTTTGTAGAATGTAGGGGACTATTTTAATACCTGCTTTAATCTGAGAATTTACAGTGAATCTTAATATCAGGCCCTGTGGCAACAGTTGTTTGTGATACTTTTGTTTTGGACAGATCTTAATAAAAGACCCTCTTGATGTCAACATCCTACTCCAACATCTTTCATGAGTAAACACTGCAACCTACAAAATAAATGTACAATCTTAAAGAAAAATCATGGGACATTTTTTGCAGAAATGTGGATTCACAAGATTTCACACCATGAGTAAATAGTCTGAGCTGCTGCCAAAAATCATTCTGGAAACTGCATAGGGTATATAATAGTATGGTATGATCTGTATTTCCCTAGTACAATGAATGACAAAACATCCCTGTTTAACTGTCTGTTTGCAAAATTACCATCATTATGACAAATGCATGCTTACAGGTTGACAAAATCCTGATAAGGAAATTGTGAACTAATTTTGACAATAGTGTAAAATAATATACTGATCAATTTAAACATCATACAAAAAAAAAAAAGAATTGGACCAGAACATTATTTTTTTCCATCACAAGCGCAAACAATTGAATTTGTGTATAAGCTTTAAACTAAACAAATAGTAAAATATACAAAAGTCCCTTAAACTAGGCCTATGATCTTGTTTTTTGAAATTTATACGCAAAAATGACAAACCAGATTAATATGAAATCACCTGAGTAATTTAACCAAACTCTGTATACAACCTTTGCTGATATTATCTCCTTTTAAGCCAGTGCTCTTGCCACAACTCCTAATTACAGTGTACCATTTTCACAGTTCAATTTGACCTGTGCATGCATGATATAAATCATGCTAGCAGAATATGCACCTATGAAATGTTAAACTATAACTTGCTTAATAATGTATTTACATGAAAAGAAATTCAATAAACATATTGGAACATAGTGGAAGGTCATTAAAATATACAAATTCAACCATTTGTTCCACTTCAAAAGCAGAAAACATCAAGCCATTTGAAGGTGATGGAAAAGTTTCAGAATAGCTTATTCCAGTCTCTGGTTGCCTCCATGAGGTGCCGCTGGCCATGGCCAATCCAGTCTTCTTGGCTATTGAAAAGCCGACCACAAAACCAGCAGTCAAACACCACAGAGTCTTGTCCACAACCTGATGAAGTTTCTACTACCTCATACTTTTTTCTGCTTTTTTTCCTTAACTTCAGTTTCAAAAGGAATCGCTCACGGACAGAACTCTGAACTGGCCGAGGTCTTGGATCGTTGCTTGGAGACGATGGACATTTGGTTGAGGAGTTCTTTCCACGAGCACCAATCTCAGTGAGTGCTTGGATTGTTTTCTGAGAGAGTGATACTTTAGTAACAGCACCTTTGTACCTGTTAACTACCTTCATGATATTGGCCACTTCGGGAATGTCAGCATCTGGATGATTGAGCACCACTACCGGTTGGTATCTACGAGGATATTTGATCTGCTGTACAGAACTGAATGGGGAAAGTCTCAGTGTCCTTTCAACTTCTTTGGCTACAGGCTTCCATAACACAGTAGTCTCTTTCTCAGTCAGTACTTTGTTTGAGAGTCTCCTAGCTTTATGGGTTGTTGCCGGGAGCTCATCAAATAACGGTGTCCTGCGCCTTTTCCTTTGGCTTCGAGGCCGAATTGGCCTAGGGGCTAGAACAGGTTTTTCTGCTTCACCTGGTTGTACCTTTACATTCACCTGAGAGGGTGAAATGCAAGATTCCACGACATCTTTCTGTGCATTATTTTGTATGGTGATCAGTTTCTTAATTCCACCAACTGCATTTGCATTAGTTTTGTTTGAGGACACAAGAAAACACTGGGTTTGAGGTCTAGTGGCCAAAATCAAAGGTTGACTGTTTGAGGTGGGAGCACTACTTGTAAGAAGGCTGCCAGTAGGAGTGACAATTTTAAATATAACTTTGTTTCCAGTACTTTCACCAATTTGACTACATTGAGTCCCAGTCTTTGCATCTTTGTTTAGAAGCAGGCCTGATTTGGGTGGAGAAATGTACCGGAGCAAGAATGCTTGCCGACCAGGCTGCAGAGGACTGGGTTTATCTGCAGTGCTTACAGGCATAGCCAGAACTGGCCTTGAGTTCACTGAGAGTTGTGTACTCGACAGTCTAAGGCTAGGAGTACTTGGGGTCTGAACAAAGGGAACAGACCTTTGTACCAAGTAGCAAGTAGGCTGTGTCTTTGCTATTTTGTCTGTATGTGTATTATGTGGTGTGCTTGAAAGCAGCACAGGTCCCTTAAAGCCTGGGCTGTTTATAAGGTAGTGATTTGAGGTCCCACTAACAGCTGGCTGAACAGCAGAGAGGAGAGTTGTCCCTTTTTCAGCAGCTCCTGCCTTTGGTAACGATACACCCAGCTTCATGTTGTTTGGATTTAGAGATACACCCTTAGGGTTACATGATCTTTCCGTCCCTGGCTTCATGTAAGATACATTGATCTGAGGATTTGCAGAACTGGTTATAAGTTTGAAACCGGGAGTCGACTTGACCTGCAGGGGCATGGTAAATCGATTTTCAGTAGTCCTCAGGAGTACTGGCTGCTTACCCTCTGGCAACTGAAGAATTCGTAGAGTTGTTTTTGTTTGTTTTAAAGAATCATTTGTGGCACTTGAAGGTCCTACTCTTTCCTTATTTAGTTGTTGGGTAATGATTGCATCTGAATGTTCTTCTACAAAACTGCCTGAGGCAACAGAACTCTTCCTTGTTTCTGATTGTTTTTTGGAAATAGGAATGCTCTCCTCCTCAACTTTGATAATATTAAAATCGTGTAGCACAGACTCAGAGTCTTCATCCTCAGTGAGAGAATCATTTACACCAGCTACGCACTCACTGACTTCCATGTCATTGTCCAACACTTTCATGTCTTCTTGATTTTTTTCTTGAGTCAAGTCTGGTCCGTTGCAACTTTCTGTGAATGGTTCTGGAGACTCTACCAGTGTCAGGTTAAAATGTGATGATTCACAAATACTTTTTTTGTCAGCTGAGTGTTCAGACATATTGTCAGAGCTTTGGGTAGTGTTAGGTGAAGTACTGAACATTTCCTTTGAATAGTTATGAAAGGAAAATACTTCTTGGTTTGGTGAATTGTGTGTGCAGTTTTCAGAGCCCATAGCACTTTCCCTGTGGTTGCCTGAAGTGGGTGTGGATAATTCTGAGAGAGGTATTGGATTTTTTAAAACCTTTTCAAACATTTGCCTATCATTTTTCGGTGTAATCTCAGTTCTAACCCTGTCTGTCTTTTCAGGAGTACTATGAGATAACTGGTCATTTTCTGTAGTGTCAAAAGAAGAGTTCCCTTTGTATTTGTTGGTAAATTTGTTTGCTACTGCATGAGTCAATGATAACTCTTCTTCAGCCAAACAGTTCTCTGCGGCTATTGTGGAGTTTGGTTTGGAAAGGAAAGTCTCCTGAACAACGTTTGAAGGTTTATATAAACCTGTGACCTTACCAACACAAGATGAACTATTACTGACTTTAGAACTATTATGGCTGATTGCATCAAAGTTATTATCAAACACATTTCTCTCTGGGTGACTTTGGTTGTTTATGTTATCAAATTCATTTGTCATGGGATATAACATATCTTGACAATTTGAAGATCTATTTAGTAAATGATCAGTTTGCTCCCCTGCATCATCTTTATTTGAGATGGTTTCAAGGCTGCAAACAGCCGTTTCTTCCTCCTCAATCTTAACTTTCACTGCCATAATATCATCTTGATCCATCTGTACGCAAGATCCACCCCTTGGGGAAAGAGCAAAACAATTTGATGATGAGCTCCTGCTGTCAGGGCATTCCCCATTCTCAACAGACACTCTACTTTTATCCAATAAAGGCTTTGATGCTGACAAACTCACATCTTCTATTGAGGAATTGTTCTGAGTAGATGAATCTTGTTTCGCTGTTGGGATTACTTTAAGAACTAAATGCTTTTTGCCATCAACCATCTTGAATCCCA
This sequence comes from Ctenopoma kingsleyae, assembly GCA_032353495.1. Classification (NCBI taxonomy): domain Eukaryota; kingdom Metazoa; phylum Chordata; class Actinopteri; order Anabantiformes; family Anabantidae; genus Ctenopoma; species Ctenopoma kingsleyae. The sequence continues at coordinate 1,484,470 of JAUBNQ010000011.1, read as the reverse complement.
TCACTTTGGTTGTACAGTTGGGGGGAAGAGAGATTTTGTTCTTAACCATCAGAACAGTCAGTCCATTAGGGTTGGTGTGATTTGTAGCATCAGAACTTGCAGAGTTGTCACATTCCTGTAACATTACAGGTGTTGACTGTTCTGTGATTTGAGAGCCTCTGCTCCAAATTTTGTTGTCCTTTTTTGCTACATTTCCATCCACAAAGTGGTGAGTGTCCTCTAAGGATAGGTCTGGTTTGACTAATCTGCCATTTTGGTTTGGTAAACCCCCAGAAATACAGTTCAATTTTGATATCCTCTGAGTCTCCTGCGATTCACCACTCTTTTTTAGCAAATGTTTTACACTGGCATGCAAATTTGCTAGATTGCCATCCTCTGTAGCTTTCCCTGCATTCCTTCTCTCAGCATCCTCTTTGTGAACAGCTGCAGTGTGTTTTTTCAGGTACTCACTTTTTGATGCACCATATCCACATATATGACAAGTGAAGGGGAATGTTCCAGAGTGAGCTTTCACATGCTTCTGATGATCGTCTTCGTTCAAGCTGATATGTCTGCATTTTGAACACTTCCAAGGACTCTCATTATGGTGATGGATGTGCTGCACGAATGTTCCTGCATCCACAGTTGTAAACTCGCACCAATCACAGTTAAATTGTCCATTTAGACTGTGACACATAATGTAGTGTCTAGTAAGTAAAAGCAGCGAGTACTGAACATCATCATTGCAGAGTTCACAAGTAACCAGAGTATTTCTGTGCTCAATCCGATGGCGTTGAAGAGCAGAGAACTCATTAGTGACAAAACCACACAGTTCACATGGGTATGTAGGAAGAGTTCCTTTATGGGCCACTCGAAAATGTTTAAGGAGATCATTGGGGCTATATGTGAAGTCATCTTTACACACAGAGCATCCAAAACTAAGAATCTTTCCAGAAAAAACAGCCCCCTGCTGATTTTTACATGGAGCTTTATTAAGAGTTTGTTTATCTCTCTTTGTTGAACTCCCATGTTCCTTAATGGCAGATTCTTCTGCATTACTGAAGAGCGACCCATCAGTCACTTCTCTGAAATGCTTATACACAAAGTCTTTTACCTTGTCCTTTTCATCCTCTATTACTGATAAGCTGCAATTTTTGGCAGAGTCATGAGGTATTGTGAGGTCTTCTTCCATAGTTGTTAATCTGCAGGTATCTGTAAGGGAAGGAATCAAATGTGTTGTATGTTAATAAATACAGGCAGAAGGAATGCCATTTATGCTAAATTACTTTTACTTTGCCATCAAGCAAAGAATAGTGTATTATGTACAGTTAAGGTCAGAATCAATAGCCCCACTGACGAAATCACACAAAAACCCTTAATATTTCCATGGAAAGGACCATAAAAAGGACCATTCAATTAGCTTTAAAACCAATTTATCAAGCCAAAAAATAAAAAATAAAAAATTAGTCTGGACCTCAGAAAGAGGATAGTAGATGCTCATCGTGAGGGTGAAGGCTACACTTCCATTTCCAAACATTTCACGGTGTCTAGAACAGCTGTATGATGCATCATTGCAAAGCACCAGGAGACAAATTCTGTTGCAAACAAATCTGCGCGTTGCCGTAAGCGCAAGATTTCAATCCATTGAGAATCTGTGGTGGGTGCTTAAGGTCAATGTCCATGCTCGAAGACCACGCAATCTAGGTGAGCTGGAACGATTTGCCATGGAAAAGTGGGCTTGTATACCTCAAGAGATATGTACTAACTTAGTGAAGAACTACATGGAGAGGCTGTTGTCAGTTGTAAGACAGAGAGGCCACACTATTGACCGTTAAATGTCAGGAGGGCTAATAATTTTGG
>JAUBNQ010000011.1:1364165-1376771 GCA_032353495.1 Ctenopoma kingsleyae | reverse complement strand
CTTCCATATGTGTAACACTAATTTTGTCCAGCAGGCACAGAACAACGTTTGCATTTATATGTAATGAGCTTCCTGCTAATATCTACTGACTTCACCAGCTCTGCACATAGCAGAGTCATTTCAACTGTTAATATAAAAATATGATTTAGTTCATCACTAACGATGACAGTAACAGTGACGGAGTAGTTCCCAAACACACAAACACTCACAGTGTCCAGAGAAGCTGCAGCTCTCAGGTCAGGTAAGAATCCCACTTCAAGCAGGTGTAGCAGGAAATTCTGGTCTTCTATACCATAGACCCGGTCCAGGAACAGCACCATGGCTGCTTTGTGGTCTGGACAGAAACCGGCTGACATGTCTGGCTCCACTACCATCCCATCTATGCACGCACAGGCACAAACACACACAAAAGAAAAGTAAAAGTCAAGATCTATCCATTACTAATAACAGAAGTTAACATACTCGACCTGTTTGAATCAGGATACTGTGCTCTGTGTTCTGTGCATGTCAGATGCAGCAGGTGCTCGTGGATTTGTTTACCTTTAGCCAGACTGGGCATGGAGAAAGGAATGCTGATGACTCCCACCAGGTCTTCAATAGGGATGAGAGACCTCAGAATGGCTCTGATGCGGATTGCTTCACCTTTCCCAGCGTGAATCAGCTGACAGAAAATAGGTTAGGTTAGTGTGAGCATGTGTCAGAGCACATGAGCGGAATGAAGCGACGACAATTTGTGTTCTTCGGCTGCACTCCCTCAACACCCCCTCCTTTAAAAAAAAAAAAAGCTGCTCTGCGCTCACACTCCCCTCATGTGCTCTGGTACAGACAGCACACGCGTCTGTGTGTGTGATTGTGTTCATGTATTTGTGTGTCACCACTCACATGCATCTCTGGAGCACAGCGACCCAGCAGGTCGATGAGTGCAGCATAGAAGGTCATGATGGCATTCCCCATGTGGATAGTATCATCTTCATCCTCCTCTAGCATGTCACTGCTACACACACACACGCACACACACAACCAAACAATAACATCACTTACTATACTTTTTACTCTTCCTTTAAACACACCTTTGTAGGTGTAGGTGTGACAGCTATGTGCACCTGGCTGTATGGACTAGTAGTTGGAACGCTACAGTCTGCATGCTTCAGTAGCTAAAGAGCTTGTTTGCTGAAGCATTCTTTCTTCAGTCCAATCAGTAAATGATTAGTAATAACACTAATTTATTAAGATTTAAATCAGCTTCTAATAAAGGTAGATAGAGATAAACATAAGACACCCTATGTTGTTTGCCTCCGGAAATCACATTATCTAATACTAAGAGTGACAGATGTTGTCTTACAGCGTCTTGCTGCTCTCGGACGTAGGAGAGGGACCATCTCTGGAGGGATCCTGCGAGATCTTAATGGCTTCCTCCATTGCCGCTAACAACCCATCACCGCCTTCGCCTCGAAGAGCAGGGCCAAAACATTCTGGTCGGCGGATCAGAAGCCTCACCACTACATTGGCGTTCTCCTCCACACTTTCGCCTAACCACAAGAGACAGATGAGGTGTCCTTGCCCACATACTATAATCCAAACACTTACTACACTGGCACAGAGAGACAACACTTCATAATTAAAAGCAACACATTTCACAAACAGTTTAGTTGACTACACATGAATGAACTTGTAAAACTGTAACTGTTCAAAGTTTCACCATTGCAGAAGACAGCGAAGCGCAGGAAGTCAAGGTAGCGTTCCCCCTCGACAGGGTTCCAGCCAATGTCCGGGTATCCTTTACGCACTAGCATCACACAGCTCTGGAGCCCGCAGCCAGCCAGGTACTGCACCACCTGCACGGGCAGACAGAGTAACAAACAAAAAGGTTTTATACTGCATATCATAACCTACACAGGTGCATCAGAGGAAAGTGCAGCAAGAAAACAGTTTACATGCATGTCTGTCCTGTTCTAATCAGCTCATCCATAAGCCCAAGTAGATGTTGTGCCAGACGTAATGAAATTCCATTCATGTGTTCCTGAGATATTGCATTGAGAAGAATGAGATAGACATGAGCTTATACTTTGATCACCAAAATCTAATCAGTTCATCATTGAGTCCAAGTGGGCGTTTGTGCCAACGTTGAAGACATTTATTGTATTCCAGTTATATTGTGTTCACAGAGGCAGGAGGGGTGTGAGTTTAGAACTGACCTTGGCCCTTCATCTTGGACTACACAAACTTAATCTGTTTGTGTCAACTTTGAAGAAATTCTTTCAAGGCTCTCCTGAGATACTGTATCACATTCATACAAACGGGAAGGGAGGATATCCTGAAAACATGGCACAGAGGCAAAACATAAAAATCTACTGTCTGCTGGAATATTTATTTTTATGGTAGTTTTGAACCGATTCTCACCTACTTCTAAAGTAACAACAGATAATCATGACCCAGCTTTACAGTAGCCATCAATTACTGAGAAATACCTAATTTGCTGATGAGTGGGTCTATATAAAGTAAGTATAACTATGAGAATCCATGGATGATTTTGTTATTATTATTATTATTACCATTCATATCTATGGGATTTTAGGGATACTGATTAACCTAACTGCATGTCTTTGGACTGTGGGAGGAAGCTAGAGGGACCGTTTTAACAAACAATTGGCCACTTCCATCTTCTCAAATGGAAACTTTATAAGTGAACAATGTTCACCCAAACACCATCTACTACCATCTACCATCTACTGCTGGTCTGTCTGAGGTGGGGATAAAATGCCACATTGAATCATCTGCAGCTTTTAGTCTTCCGCGTGCTACATTCATCAAAGGAAGCATCCACTGAAATGCTGACATATTTTGGCAAATAATACTTGTTTCTTTGTTGTGTTTCTCTCCGTATGAAGGTTTGTCGACCTCACCTTCTCCAGGTCTGGCTCTCTCAAAGCCAGAGCCAACTCATTATTATCCATGACAGATGCTGCAGCCACATCAAGAGGAGTAGAGCCTCGCATGGATGGAGATGCTGAGAAGGAAAAGATCCACTGTAGTTACTATAGAAACAAGTTACTGAACTGTTCAAACAGCTAGTATCATCTGTGAGCAATACAAATAAACAGAGTTTCACAAAGAACCCAAATCTCATCAGAAAACACAGGCAGTCGCTCCTTGTACACACACACACACACAAGCAGAGAGAAACAACATTCAAAGAACAACGCTGTATAAGGATAGCATCTTCATTTTTAAAGATCTTTTGAATGAGTATTTCTTAAGGTTCTCACATATACTGAGGGGTCAATACAGTCACAGATCAAGGAAAAAATGTTGTTTATCTTACGTCAGCTCATGTCAAGGACTGTACAGCAGACAGCACAGTAACTGAACTGTAGTGCTAGTGAAACTGAAACTGAGTTCTACATATCTATTCATCAAGCTGTGTGGGAGATGCAACAAATACATGTTCTGCATCTCTTGCATTCTGCAGGGAGCAGAATGTCAAAAGTAAAAAAAAATAATGTCAGGAATATATTACAGAAATTCAGAAAATATATCAGAGAAAAACCTCACTGCTATATATACAGTAAGTGCATTTGTGTGTTAAGAGATATCGTAAATGGTCTGAAAGGGGAGGAAATACTTTGTGTTTATCTGCGTTTCTGAGTTTTTATTCTGGGGCTCCACTGATAAAGGATTATAGGATTTTTAAAAAGTTTAAAAAGTGCAAATAAATGTTATAATTAAGCAACAGCTCCTTTGACCTTGAGACCAAAAAGGCTTGCTTGAGCTAATTTCTCTTAAAGGTCCAAACTACGCCCAGTTGGAACAGCACCATCCTTCAGCAACAACGGTTTACCATTTAGAAACAAAAAAGTGAGAACAATGCAAATTGTCCCGATTGAAACCTGGGAGTTTCCATACAAGCCTCCAAACACATGTTCATCTCAAGCTTTGGGGCCTCTGAGTGTAACATGGGAACCAAATTTCAGTATACATGTAACATCAGAACACAAAAAGCAGCAGATGATCCCTCATTGATGCTTTTAGTGCTCTGTAAATATCTGCTTCTTCACTGACTCCCACCATCCACTCATCTGCATGGCCTATACGTCGAGTATGTCCTGTCTTACTGGTCACGTGTACTGAATGTGAAGAATATCATACATAAAGGAGACGTAGGAAAACACACACTCACCAAGGCCGACACTGCTGTTCTCCAACAGGTAGCTGAGATGGTCAAACATGGCTTTCTGGTTCTGACGGCTGATTCGACAGAAATAGCAGAGGAAGCGACAGCAGTTGGCCACCATTTTAGGAAAGGTTATTTCCTGCCAAAACATATAACGTAAAGGTTTGTTACACAGAGGTGCCACAGACACACATGTATTTCCTTATTTAAACATGTGTCATACATTAAAAAAAGCCCATTTCAAACACACTGTGAGGACAAATAATTGACAATCAAAACACTCAAGAACAGACTTGTGACCCTGATCCAGCTTCAGTTCTTTAAGTCGATTTCCTGAGTCTGCAGTTTCCACATACTTCATACCTTCGAATCTCCTCCGCCGAGTACATTGACCATGACCTCCATGACGGTCTCGTGCATCCCCAGAGCTCTCATCAGGTTGGGATGCTGGTAGAACACCTTGTTGTTCATGATGTCACTGCAGGAAGAAGAAGGATTTTAAAAGGCAACTTTATTGTAAATTCAACTATGTATATAGCTTCTTACACATTTAATTTGAGTATCAACAGTTGTAGACAATGATATGGCTCCTGGTGAAGTCTTTAATGAAGTATTTGCACTAAGACACTACTACCGGGGATCATATCTAATTCAAATTTAATTCTGATTATTGGGCTCTAGTTGTGTATTTTTGATCTGTACCTGACAGTTTTCCTGGGATCAAGCAAACCTGTTACCACTAAGTAGTAAAACAGGTGTGTTTATGTTATGTTAGTGCTGATTAAATGGTGCAGTACAATTTAGGTGACTAATTTGTATTGAAATTGAATTGGTAATAAAATCTCCATCTGACTGTCTCCTATTGCAGATACTGGGTTGAGACATACACACACACACACACACACACACACAAAATCGAAACCACGTCCAGTTATCTCATTTCAGCCTCTTTCTGTTTGCTGAACTTTTGTATCTACTGCTGATTGATGTATGTGAGTGTGTCCTCACCCCAGCCCTCTGATCATCAGTTTCTCCTCCTCTCTTCCCATGCGGACACTCAGCAGGGACCTGATCTGACCCAGAGCAGCCAACAGGTTGATCGTATCCTCGATGGATACTGAGTTTATAGTGTAGGTCTTAGGAAGAGCTCGCACCTGGACAGAGGGATGTAACAAACGTCACTATATCAAGATGTTTTCCTATGAGACTCAACACAGCTCAGCGATAAGGTCTTTGCATTAAAATGAACTCATACATGCACGCACACACTCACACACCTGTCCTCCGATACCGTCGTACTGGCGGTGCAGCAGGACAAACATGGCTCGGACTAACTCCGGATCCTCAATTACTGACTCCTGAGCCCAGCGAACCATAGTATCTGAAATCAGCTGCTGCAGCGTACCTGCAGACACAGACAGACAGATCAAATCTTGTAAATATTGTGTGTGTGTGTGTGTGTGTGTGCACGCACATGGACTGGTGAACCAGACTCACTAGGTTTCCTGTCTTTCTTCTCTTTAGGCAGGTTGGCCATCTTCTTCTTCAGATAGGCTACTTTCTCCACCAGCGACATGAGTCGACCTCGGATGGTGAAGTCACTGTCACCGTCTATCCCTCTCTCCTCGTCCAACTCTATACCTGACACAACAGACAAATCAGCGTATGCTGTACACTGTATGTTTTCAGTTCATGCACATGTGTAGATTCTTCTATGTGAGCAAACTGGTCGCTGCTGCTCATTGGATGCTCGGCTGACTGTGCAGGTGAAGCTGACTGGTATTTTACCACAGTGTCTCATCAGATCTTCATGGAAGTCCAGCAGCTGTTCTCTGATGTAGTCAGGACAGGGACAGTCCTGCTTCTCATCCTTAAAGTTCAGCAGCATATTGATCTGTAGAAACACATGCAGTGATAGGGAGACTGTTCCACTGAGCTCTTATGTCGTCCAGTGCAGAGTCAGTCTTCTTCACTGGTGTTCCTACCTGTTCCTGTGGAGGTGATCTGAACTCTTTCGTCTTCTTGGCGGTGAGGGCTGCTGACATGTTGAGCGCCAGCATCACCTCATTGTAGCGGAACCTTTGGTTTTCTTGAAGACAGGCCACGAAGTCGTCAGAGAAGGCCACCACTGCCTCGATACGATGACGCACCTGACAGTCACACAGGTACTGCAGCACGTGGCACATCTACACACACAAACACAGTAGAACAGTAGAGACCTTCACAGGATTCTCTTTGTTTCTATTATTTTCTCTGAATACACCACAACTATCTGCCAGAATCCAGGATACAGCAGGAGTACAGTGCCAGCTGTCATGGGAGGAGTTGGCTCCAGAGGAAGGCAAGTTGATGGCTCAGATGAAGATGCACTAAGGTCAATGTGGTGATTTTCAGGTATATCTGACAAATACTAGTAGGACAGCAGCTGGATGAATAAGCAGGCTATGAGAATCCGTTTAAACTGATCACATCAAAGGTACAGTATATGTGAGGTCAACTGCTTACAGGTAATGTAGGGTAGTGCTAGATAACGTGTTGCCTTGTCAAAAGTTACATGCTGGAGACAATCTGGTCTTGTGCCAAGGCCATTTTGTTAAGTATAAGTTTGGACTCTTTGGTCAATGCATCCCTTATTTAAACTCACGTGCTGTTTTGGGTCAGGAAGAAGCTCGTTCCAAAACATTTCATCTTTAAATTAGACTCCATGAGATAGAAAAGCTGACATACTGTAGCAAATAACCTGACTACATTAACAGACTGTGAGGCTTTACTGACTGTTACCTGGAGTTTTACAGGCTCTGGTAGCTTCATCTGTAACAGTCCTCCTTTTGGCATGTTCCTCCCTCCATCCACCCCTCCTTCAGTCTCCACCTCCTTCAGCAGCTCCAGCTCCATGTGGCTCTCCTCCTGCCCGTCTCCTCTTTCAGAGAACACAGACGGCTCAATCAGTCGGAGGATGTTCTTCAGATCTCCGTTTTGGAAAACTCCCATGATGAGCATGGTGTACAAGAGCTTGATGAGGGGCACGAAGAGAAACTCTGTGCTGCCTCCTATCGGATCGCGTACGTGCATGCTTCCCTCCCGAACGGCCTCTGTCAGCATCTCTATGGTTTTAATCTTCAGTATGTCTAAAGGGAATTCAGGGCTGTACTGGAAACAGTCTCCTGATCCTGTCCCGTTGTTGCCATTGTTACGATACAAGGATCTGGTCCCACAAATAAAGCTCGGAGATGAGAAGTGCATTCTGGGCCGCAGGGAGGTGCTGAGGCCGATGCCTGGTAGGCCATGTTTCTTCTTCTCATCTGGAAACAGGGTGATGCTCTTTGTTTCGTCCGTCATGGGGACGATGTACTCATTGTTCATCATGAGGCGAGCAGTGGCGTAGCTGCTCAGGTGGATGTCGATGAGGAGGTCATAATAGCCCACACGAAGAAAACCTGTGGATGAGAGACAGATGGATTGTATTAGAGTACAACATGATTATAAGACAATGGGACTATGTCTGTATTTAGTACACTTATATGATAATATGATAAGTTTCATTCAGTCATTTTGTTTTTCCTTGTATAGATTCAACTATATGTTCCCATTCTGTGAACACAGAGTTCATGTGACTTCCCAAACAGCCCTCATTTTCTTTCATCTGTCCAGGGAACATTCTGCCAGATGAACTTTGGCAGCAATGTGTGTGATGTCATCGTCCATTTTATCAAACTCCATTCAGTAGTTTTCAAAAATGACCTCATACGATGAGAATGGACACTGCTGTACCTTCATCTTCAGATCAGCTTCTACATGATGTGTACTGAACTTTCAATGGAAATGTCCTTCTGCTCAATCTGGGCTCAGTTTTCACTATTTAAACAGTCTGACTGAACCATCTATATCATCATCATGGCTGCCAGTTTACTGTGGTATTTGATACTGTACACCAGCATGGTTTTTCAAGGATAGCTCTGCTGTAAGTGATACAAAGGCTGATTATACTGTTTATCACTGCTCTGTGCCGCACGCAGTCCCACATTGGTGATGAAAAATGTTAAAGACTATATCATTGAGCCACAGTACTGTACAGTCTAATATAATCCTAATGTCTAAAATAAAATCTCAATAAATATGTACAGGACACATTAAAATAGCTACTTCCTCTGACACACCTTGTTTTTCAGGAGTGACTTGATCCAAATAAAAAAAAACTTCAATAACTTCAATTATTAATATCATATGAACAAAAGAATAACTTGGAGAATGTGACTTTTGTGGAGTGAAGAGTATTTGTTGTCTCACAGACAATCTCTGGCAGCTGCTCTGTGTCCTACTGAGAGCACTTCAACAAACAAATTACTCACAGAATTAACGTTCATTAGTGATGGCTGAAACGACCTGCCGTCAGCTACGTTTGTCATTACAACCTGAACTATGTTTAAAAGCAGGTTTAAGGACATTTTCTGGCCTCTACTTGTTTCTCAGGGACACTTTTTTATCATTTTGCATGCAGTAATTCTGTACATGCTGGGCTTGTTACCTGGCATGTATTTATTCTCTATAGCCTGCAGGAGCTGTGCCTCGTCTACATGGGAGCAAAGTGCATGTGCCACACGGTTGTTTCCCAGAGCACAGATTGCAGAGTACAGTCTGAGGGTATGGTAGTGAAACTTTAATAAGTCCCTCTGCTCTGACAGCTCCAGGATATCCACTGACCTGCACAACATGGAGATAGAGGGAGACCTTATGAGAAATGAAAAAGTGCATGGTGGCATAAATCAGTTTACACAGTCACATTGTAAGCACTCCACCTGTTCTCCTCAGGTATGTGCAGAGACATGAACTGCAGAGGTTCGTTACACTGGACCAGCCAGCCATGTCTGTCATTGACTCTCGATGCTGATACCTGAAAAAAAAAAGTCACCGGTTCAGGTTTAAGACCAGCACACGGCGAGGCACAGTAGACAGTTCACCACGAGTATTGTCCTCACTGTGCAGTATAGAAGCATTGTACAGGTAATAATAACAAGGGCTGGGTGGTAGAACGGTAAAGCTCTTTATACCGATACACGCGGTATAGAATTTTATAATACTGTGCTCACATCTAAATATTTACAACTGAGAGCAGAGTCTTTCATCAGGTTCTCTCTGTCTCACACACACACACACACACACACACACACACACACACACACACACACTCACATACACATATTGTTTTTCACTGAAAACCTCTATTATCTCATTCTTTGTCCATTAGTGTATGTATAATGTATCCATTAGTATGAAGCCTGGCATTGCATGTTGTTTACCAGTGTATTGAAATCTGGGGTATAATTTGACAACGCAACTATGAGCAATTCTTGTAGGCGTGTTCTGTGTTTGTTCTTGATGAAGATCATGTCGGAAAAGGCTGATTCACAGAGATAGGTGGAACCAAAAAGGCAGGCAACTTTCACAGCTGCTGTGCATACACCTTTGTACTTTTCTGCATTCATGAGGGACCAAAGGTTTGGTGCACCATGATGGGCTTTGAGGTGGAGGTCATTTTGCAACGTCAGGATTTCAATCTCCACCTGTCCAGCATCCAAGTTAAACGTTGCACTTAGTTGGTCAGCAATGCATGTTGTGTCCACTTGCATGAAAGGATTTGAAATGAATGACACAAATGGCTCAAGTTGATCAAAGTCACAAAGCCTGTTCTCAAACTCTTGACCTAGTCTATTTATGACTTCAGAGCACTTTCCTGCAGCTTTATAATAAGACTTTGATGCAGAAGCATTGTTACAGAGCCCTGACTGCATGGAGGGACAGTGCAGCACTTGTTTTCAATGTGTTTACAGCACTCATCGTGTCAGCTAGTCTTACGTTTGTTCAAATGGTTCAGTTTGTCAGTAAAGTTCGTTAAAAATGCAAGATCAAGTATCCACTCAGTGTCCTCCAGCAGTGAGACGTCTTCCCCTTTGGATTGCATGAAAGTCTTTAATTTCACCCAAAAAACACTGCAAAACTCAAGCTGAGCCATCGGAATTCTGTGTGTAGCAACAGGTCAACTTATTCAGCTAACAGCTCCTCCAATATGTGTCCCCCCCCAGGTCTTTATCAAAAAAAGCTCACAGCTCTAAATGAAGCCTCAGTTACTTTTCCTGACTTTTTCACTGTTCTTGTGAAAAAAGCCTGCTGTTTGCCTAAAGCCGCCTTTAACTCACAGACTTTTTCTGCCCGTAGTGCGCTGCCAGGTGAGTAGTTAGCACGGAAGCTTCTGTGACACGTACTGAAGTGTCTTTCCACATTGTGCCGCTTTGCCGTTGCCACAGTCGCCCCACAAATGAGACATACACACTTTTCTATCACTGTTGCTCCCAATCACTGTGAAAATGCTTGCTTAACTCAGCAGAGCGTGAGATCGGAGTTTGTCATGCGCACGGTATTGAACTTTGACAAAATGACAATGTCAGAGAAACATTTTTGTGTTCAAAATTCTATATTCAATATTGTTAAATCTACATCATTAAATGTAATGAAAACAAATAAAATTTTTAGCGAGCTCTATGGTGACTAGTGCTATTTTTAGAACAGGCCTTGTGGGCGACCCACGCGGGCACTAATAACTAAAATCAGGAGCTCAGCATCATTGTAGGATACTGTGCAGGAGTTCTTACCCTGAGGAAGTGATCAGGAGCACGACTCCATAAAACAGGAGTGAGAAACTGGACGTGAAGTCGTGGAGGGCACTGGGGAACCAGGTTCTTCTTCTCACTCTTGAACAGCCCAGCTGACAGAGGCATCACATTCTGGCAGGAAACAGGACATGTTGAACAACATAAGATGAGAGTGAAAATATTAAAAGACATATGTGAGCATTACTCAAACCCATTTTGAAGTTCTTGAGTTGAGTTCTGAGTTAACCCTTTCAAACCGAACCTGTTGCCACAGACAGGTCTTTTCAGCGTTTTGAAATCACCGTAACTCTTTCACTGTTTGAACGATCGAAAAAAAATCCATCTGTTTCTGTTTCAGTGTCATTGTGTAATACAAAGCATGTGTTCACAGCGGGAATACGAAAACAAAAGTTAGTTGCTCACGTTCACACACTTGTTGCTGTCACGTGTGTTATAGTTCAGACCTCATATTGAACCCTCTAAATTTTGTATACATGTACATTTTGCATGCCTTATTCAGCGATAATGTGAAATCTCAATTCTGTTTTTTGTGGCTGTCTGTTATTACAGCCTGTTATGACACTTGCAGCATACAGTCACCAAAGCAACTATCAGATGTTGAAAGAAGTAGTAGTCCTGAAAAGGGGACACAAGCACATACTCACAGCAGATTTTATGACACTTTTACAACTAAAACAACAAAATAATTCCAGGAAGTCTGTTAAAATTCTAGGATTCAAAGGGTTAAAGCTAAATGAGAAGTGAATTCTGTTAAGAGGACCAGAACAGAGTGCAAGGGTTGCTATAGGGAACAACAGGAGCGACCCAGGAAAACTAGTTGAGCTCACCAGGGTTTAGACCTGCATCCTTTTATTATTGATTATTGATTAAATAAATCATTCAGTGTACAGTATGTTATGGTTTAATAGCTGTTACAGTCAGATGATACATACAGTGGTGATCTCCACCAGGTTTATACAAGTGTACTGTATATCTGTAACATTCATATACTGTATATATATTAAGCTTGAACACAATTATACCCTCAATATACAGTGTAGGTATAAAACAACCATGGAACAGTAACTGTGGTTTATTTCCGTAGATCAATTTCATCAGTCACATAAGTGACTCTGGGAGGTTTTTAATATGAAGCAGCCACTTATTGTCACTGTTGTCACTAAGTTTTGTCCACCTTACCTTTATTCGACCTAATTCAAACTGGAAGACACTGGGGCTGGTGGCTTTGGCAAAGACTGCTGGGAACAGCTTAGTTCTGGGTTCCACCTGTGGAGGGAACGATTTGTTTAGCTATTAACATCCAACTTATGTTTAGGGTTCTTTGCTTCCAACCAAAAAACAAAATGTTTTAAACTGGATTTTATATTGAGATTCTAAGAAATGTTAAAAGCAAATATAATAATTAACAATATAGAGACACATTTTGATCTATGATGCAAACTGAGAGGAATTACAGTGAAGATCTTAGGATAAAAGAGTCATAAGACAGAAAAACCCCGTAACACCATATCAAATGTTTACCTGGTAATATGTGCTGAGTTCTTTGCCATTAGTTGTGAATGTCAGCAGTCCATTTGTTGTGTCTACTAGACAGCCAATCTCTAGACCATTGTTGTTCCTCCCCTGCCCAGGACTGCTGCTTTCTCCAGCCCACACCATGTAACAGTTACTGCGCTTTATACTGGGGAAACACAAACGCACCATGTAACAGTTACTGCGCTTCATACTGGAGAAACACAAACGCACCATGTAACAGTTACTGCGCTT
>JAUBNQ010000011.1:1348936-1361631 GCA_032353495.1 Ctenopoma kingsleyae | reverse complement strand
ACAAACGCGCCATGTAACAGTTACTGCGCTTCATACTGGAGAAACACACAAACGCACCATGTAACAGTTACTGTGCTTTATAATGGAGAAACAACAAACGCACCATGTAACAGTTACTGCGCTTTATACTGAAGAAACACAAACGCGCCATGTAACAGTTACTGCGCTTCATACTGGAGAAACACACAAACGCACCATGTAACAGTTACTGCGCTTCATACTGGAGAAACAACAAAAGCACCATGTAACAGTTACTGCGCTTTTTAGTAACATGCACTTAATGCAGACAATCTCTGGGAGCTCATCTGCAGTACCATCTGAACCCACCAGAGGGCCACAGCCCACAGTTTAGGAAGCACTGCAATAGAAATATTTACTCTAATCTATGGATTGGCTGGAACTTGCCTTTCATGAACTTTTCCCTTCTCATCTCCCAGGGTAACAGTGACGGTCCGAACCTTGTGCAGCTCAAAGCCTGGGTCATACTGATGGAAGTCAGAGGTTACCCATCCCACCCAAACGCTGCTGGGTTCCTGACCAGGAAAAATCCTCACTGAATAGTAGTGCTGGACAAAGAGAGAAGTGCAATCAAGTCAAAGGTCTTTTCTTACGGTACCTTCCCAGTACCCATATTACAATAGAGTTAATTTTCGTATGTGTGTTGCCTTACAGTAGAGGCTTGCATGAGGAATTCGTAGTCATCTCTGTCGTCAGCCATCACTTCCTCCGACAGTCGAGCAGATGAGGGACAGCTGTTGTCTGGTTTGTTTCTCTTCAACAAGAACCTGGCAGATGGTTTATGTTGAAAAATAGTGATAAGACAACATAGAGATAAAAAGATCTAAATGATCAGTGCAATCTTGACAACATTTGATAAATGTTTAATGTCAACGTGAGGAGATGGAGGGTTTACCGTTGTTTGAGCTTGGATGGTTTCTCCTGGTTATAATCTTTGTGGTTGTTGAATTCATCTCTCTCAGGTCCGTTGGGACCATTGTGACCATGAGATGACTTCATCAGAACCTCAAAGTCTGATACAGTTTCAAAGTCCTCTAGCTCCTGCAGAAACAGACAGTGAACACACCGCATGTATTTACATTTAGAGGTGAATGTGAGAAGTTAGTCAGTGTTCCTGTAGCAGGCAGTAGTAGAAACTGAGCATGCTCAGAACAAACTCCATGATTCTCAGAGTGAGTGAGAGTTAGTTCAGTTTAGATATATGGTATATTTGATATTTGAAAACTGTTTTCTGAGATTAGAATTTCTTCTTCAAGTTGCCCACAGCAGGAGAAAGAGACAGTGTCTATGTTTGTCTTGATATTCATTGGTTCAATTAATTCCCTTTACTTACTAATAAAGAAGTGTCCCTGCATGAAAACACAATGAGTACATGATACTGGCTGATCCAGCCTCAGTGTTAACAATGAAATAATGAAGGATTTAATGGTAAGTAATGATGCTATGGATCCTGAGAAACTGTGACTATATTGTGCTTGAAAATGAAAATGAAAGTGCAGCTTTTAAAGTTTGTTGGGTAATTCACTTGTCTTTCACCAGTTTTGGGATGAATGACATTTTTGGAAAGAACCACTAAGTAAAATGCAACAGAACCCAGTAAGGTTAAATTTCATGGAGGAAAGCTGTTATTGTTTAAAAGAGATAACAAGAACTTGAAGTTAAAAACAGTGAAGTCTGTATGTAGTTGGGCAGTAACTGTGTTTATAATTTTATTTCTATATGCCACCACAATGTACGTGATATGAAACAATCAAGATGTTGTTAAAGCAACTGTGCTTTAATTTAAAGGTGTGATAGAAAATACACCGTGTAAGAATAACCGAACATTTTTATTCAAATACCCCAATTTCTAAAGGCTCAAAAATATTTAGGCAAAAAGCCAAATGGCAAACTAACTCCACCAGCACAGAAATACATTTAGTGTGGCCAGAACAACTATTTGTTATGTTCTTAACAAGAAAAAATGCACTGTTGAGTCAATAAACATCAAAATGCCCAGAAGAACATGGAAAACAACTGTGATGGATGACAGAAGAATTCTTTCCCTGGTGAAAAAAAAGCCCTTTTGTCAAACTAAAATATATCCTGCAGGAGGTACAGTAAGTGCACAATCAAGAGACGACTTCACCAGAGTAAATAAAGAGAGTTTATCACACGGTGTA
This sequence comes from Ctenopoma kingsleyae, assembly GCA_032353495.1. Classification (NCBI taxonomy): domain Eukaryota; kingdom Metazoa; phylum Chordata; class Actinopteri; order Anabantiformes; family Anabantidae; genus Ctenopoma; species Ctenopoma kingsleyae. Next base: position 1,359,451 of record JAUBNQ010000011.1, on the reverse strand, counting down.
TTATACAATGCAATAAGTGTCAAAACAGAAGGAGCAGATTAGAGTTCGCCAAACAAAACCTGTAGAGTTCTGGGACATCATCTATCAATAACACATCATCCAACGTCCTTTTTGGTTTATTTCAAATCAATTACAGTGGTGTACAGAGCCAAAATGATAAAAACGGTCTGCACCTGACTGTAAGTGGAATAACCTTAATAATGTGAAGAAATCCAAGACATCACATCATGTACAGTATGCAAGAAATGCAAAAAGAATCTCATGTTTCCACTTCAGCATGCTATCATTACACTTTAGTGTGAATATTGAATAAAAGAAAAGTCAAATATCTGCAATCTTCTGAATATGTAAGGTGCAGCTGAGTAAAGAATCCAAGACAAGTGCAACAACAGGAGAGACAACAAATAATCTTAGATATGTCTGTAGCAGCATTTGGGCAGTGGAGGGAACTGCTACACAACAGATGGACTGCTTGTGTGTGTGTGTGTGTGTGTGTGTGTGTGTGTGTGTGTGTGTGTGTGTTACCCTCTTTGGAGAGAAGAGGCTGCCATTATGCTGCGATCTAGAAAAAGATTCTGCACACTCTATGGGCATGCTCAGTCTGTAGAATGTAAGGTCAGTAGAACTGTTCTGGGAGCCAAATGACCTCTGGGTGACCTTTAGGCATGGACACGACTCAACAGTCCCATCTATCCTTGTCACCTGAAAAGAGAAAGGAAAAAAAACGACTTTCATTTTTTCTTGGATCTTGCTCGTTACAAGCAGCTATGCATGTGTGACATGTGACTTCAGTTTCAGTTCATTACTATTAAAAGTTTAAACAAGAATCTATAATGACTACAGATCCTCCCTGGTATGAGCTACTGTCCTCCAGATGATGTCATCTGGAAAGGAGATACTTTAGTATAAAGAAGGCAGAGAAAAGTATAACACCACTCATATACATGTACTCCTCAAATCATGCAAAGCAAGTTGGAAATTGGTGAAGTTGCCCTTTAAGCAAGCACAGTGCATTCCAATGATTGTGCTCACCTGTATGTGCTGGTGGTTGAGGGGGACAGGTACAAACTGAGGCAGCCTCTTGCTGAGCCACATGGTGACGTCTCGGTTCATGTTTACGGCAAATGGCTCGTAGCCTTCCTGCAGGCCGCAGATGGTGAAGTACTTGAGAGTGCTGACATCTTTACCAAAGTTCATCCGCCCCACCTGACACACGCCCAGACTGCATACTGGGATAAACCCTAGGACACACACAAGAAATCAAATACTAAAACTGAGTGTTTTGTGCACCGTAACACGGTAACGTATTCAACATTTTGTTCTATAATTCACATGTGGAACATCCTTAAGTATGGTAAATAACTTATTTTGTAGGTTTAAAAGTGAGTTGTGTTTCCAGTTACAGAAGATGTGCACATCAGTAACACAGCTCTCACCTTCACCAACTTCAAAGTCCTTGAAAGCCAGTTCAGAGCCGGAATCATCCAGCAGCACTTCTCCATTGAGTGTGAACATCATGGTGTGTTCATTGAGATCCACCATGCAGCCCACCACGTCCCCCGTCTGCCAGGCACGCCCAAAGTGCTCATTGCCCTGGTGCCAGCGCTGCACCTGGGATAAAAACATTCTCCATTCACAAAAACTGATTTTGACAGTGTTCAAAATATTTCCAATGAGGAAATTCTGATTTTCACTGATATGTACTGAACAAATGTACGAGCCAATAAAAATCCTGCAACCTTGAAACCATCAAACACAAAGGCCTGTTCATCAGACCCTAGCTCTTGGTCTGGGAGGCATCCTGGCCTGGCCCAGCCCACCCTCATCTCTCCTGCAGTCAGTACCTGGAGGACATGAAGGAACAGAGTAATATCAAGAACCCTGGAGTCTGATGAGATTCAGGTATATTGCTAAAATAGAAAACACTGAATAATTAGGTATTATAGTATAGCAGCATAACACTACTCTAATAAATCATTAAAAAAAATGTATAAACAGTGTATACATTTCAGAGCAGTATCATCATAACATCTCTCTTCTTACCTCAAGCTCAAAGTACCACTTCCCAGCATTAACACAGTAGGTTTTCTCTGCTCTGAAAATGCGGAACCTCTCAGCAGACATGTTGCTGAGGTCAGACTGAGCTGCTGCATGAGTCGACAGGAAGGAGGGTGACAGGAAGAGGAACGTTACATTATGTACTTCAGTGTAAACGTGTTGGTCATTTCTGTCCCAAACATATTATACAAAATACTGAGAAATCCTGAACAATGTCACTGAATGAAGCAATGGGCAAGTATTGTACCATGGTCCTGATCAGGTGCTTCCAGGTTGTATCCATATCCCAGCAGAGTCCTCACAGCCTCTCTCAGACTGTCTTTGTTGGACTTCTTGGTTCTGTCGTCCAACAGAGCGTAGGGGACAAGACGTGGATTTCTACGATTCTTCACATCCTGACACGAGAAGATAAAAGAATTTCCAGCTATTAATTCAGTGAAGACAGTGATGTGCTGTATTCCTGCATTACCATCATTGAGGGATCTTTTTTGCAAACTGTGAGACATTATTTGGGTTACTTAATATGACCCCTGGTTCTTTGATAACTGAGTGAGGAATTTAAAAGAATTTCCTCCAATGGTACCACCTGTGTCACTGACAGTTCGAGCTGTGCTTGGTTCTCCACCTACCCCTATTACCACATTAGCACTTTCCTCCCTTGATACTGTGGGCTCCCCCCACCTGTCCTACCTAATTCAGAGATGAAACGCGAAGGAGCATGTCAGTGAACACAGTTTCCCAGCTTTAGCCTGGATAGCACAGGGTACATTGATGAACACTGACTACCTTGTATTTGTTTACCAGTGTACTAGTGTAACTCACACTAACCTGTCATGATGAACCTATTTGATAATTGCTGGCATTAGCTTGTTAAGCTGACTGAAAGTTCATGAGGAAGAAATTCCATCAGTCAGGAATGACTAGGCCCTACTCTGCCCCCTTGTGACTGACCTTTAAAGTTCTTCAAACATACAAAAATTCTAATATAAAATATAACAATAACACTGCCTTAATGATACCTGTTGGATGCCATAAGTCCAGCCCTGGCGGATGCGGTCTCTTGCCCAGACGTTGTGTGCGTTCTCAGCGAGTTTGTCCACCATGGCCTCCTGGGTAGGTGTCAATTTGATGTGACTCAGGTCCAGAGGAGCAGGTTTATAACCACTGGACAATTCGTAGCTGCACAGATGGAGTTGATGTAGTGAATCATTAGCAAGTCTACTGCTCAACAATCTCCATGTACTGATGTCTTTTCATTCTGTCCTATTCATCCGCTCATGAAATGTCATCACTGTGTCACTACATTGTCAAAGTTTCATCCTTAGCATCGACTTACGTCGATGACAGCTTCATGCTCTTCACTTTCTCTACAGCGTGTTCGTCTGCTAGACCAACATGGCAACCTAAAGCCAGCAGAGTTCTGTAACACACAGGTAGTCATACTATTGAAAACATGTTGGTGTACAGTGACAAAGAAGGAAACAGAGAGTTTGTTAGTGTATAATTCATTTGAACATTCCATCTGCATTACTTCAGAGTCTCCATAGACATCTGTAGGTTGTAGCTTCGTTCCTGCTCAGGAAGTTTGGAGAACTCCACTAAACAGGGATGTTGCCGCTTGTTATCATCTCGCACCTGAAACACACACACACAAAAGTCATAGGACACCTGTCCCACCTGTCTTAAACAACAAGGGGAACAGGCTCCAGTGGGATGCTGGATTCCTGAATATTCCAAAAAGCATCAGGAACAATGGGACATTTAGATTTCCATAATATCCATGCATTATTTTCTGTGCTGTACAAATGATACAGTTTCTCCAAGTATGTGCATTAAAACCTAGTCAACCTGTCTCTTGCTATAAACACAGAGGCAGTTCAGAGAGAAATCCAAAACACATTTCTATTGTCAAATGTTGCTTCTTTCTGTAAGCTGTAACTTTTTTTTCCATTAAGTGCAAATGAACATGCAAAAGGAAATAAATCTTACAAGACTGAGAAACAACAATATCATTGGAGTTCTGTAGTGGTGATTTATACTATAGAAGCATGTAATATGCAGCACTTCTAAATGATCCATCCAACTGCGCTGGACTAGCTGTACCCCGACTTGACCTGACCATCAGTTATATAGAGGATCCAAGCTGCTTCTGGACACTGACGGATAAAGCTGAGGACACATGATACTGTCAGCATGCAGAACAGGAAGAGTAATAGATAATTAAAATATAAAAACAGTCTAGCAGTGCATACCATAGCAGAACCAACCTCCATAATAGTGGATTATGTTCATTACTGTAGGGGCACTCTCACACTTCTCCAAACTCCTGCTGAGTTTACACACTGCTGGCACAGTTTAAAGACGTGAGGACCATTCTGTGATATTACTATATTTAATGGATAAACAAGAACTGGTATTGGTGTAATTACATTAAATGTAGTGTAAAGACAAAAACAAGTGTTTTCATATGCAGTGGAGGAGAAGTTTAAATTGATTTGCATGTGACCAGTTTTCTGAATCAGTTGAGAGAGTCAGCATTGGACAGAGGACAGAGACACGGTCAGGAAAGCCCAGAAGAAGCTGATGTCATAAGATTCTGACCAGAAGAACATCACTGCACCGCACTGCACAAGACATCACTGCAGTCAATCAAAAAAATGCCCGGCTGGTGTTATCCCACTAATTACAACATGTCCCATATCCAGATGAGGAGACAAAGCCATTTAGTAAACAGTACAGATCTGTTTGTCTGATACTCACTGCTCCAAACGTCCAGCCCAGTTCTATCTTGTTCATCACCCACAGTTCATGGATGTTTTCTGCGAGCTTCTCCCTGATCCTCTCTAAGTGAGGAGGCAGCACAATCTGACAATCACAAAAACAAACACAAGAACAAAAGTATGCAGTCAGTATACAGACAAAGTTCAGTCAAGTCATTCTGAGTGTTAAGGTATAATGATAAAAAGGCTTTAATATCACACGTTTGATACCAACATACAGTAATGTGCAAAAGTTTTAGGCAAGTGTGAAAAAATGCTGTAAACAAAGAATACTTTCAGAAATATAAATAATGATCGTTTATTTTTTATCAATTTACAAAATGCAAAGTGAGCAAACAAAAGAAAAATCTAAATCAAATTAATATTTGGTGTTACTATTTGGTTTGCCTTCAAACCAGCATCAATTCTTATAGGTACACTTGCACAAAGTCAGGGATTTTGTAGGATTATAGTCGGGTGTATGATCAACCAATTATACCAAACAGGTGCTAATGATCATCAATGTCACACGTAGGTTGAAACACAGTCATTAACTGAAACAGAAACAGCTGTGTAGGAGGCTTAAAACTGGGTGAGGAACAGCCAAACTCTGCTACCAAGGTGAGGTTGTGGAAGACAGTTTCATGTCATGGCAAGATTGAGCACAGCAACAAGACACAAGGTAGTTATACTGCATCAGCAAGGTCTCTCCCAGACAAAGATTTCAAAGCAGACTGGGGTTTCAAAATGTGCTGTTCAAGCTCTTTTGAAGAATCACAAAGAAAAGGGGGAACGTTGAGGGTCGTAGATGCAGTGGTCGGCCAACGAAACTTAGTGCAGCAGATGAAAGACACATCAAGCTTATTACCCTTCAAAATCGGAAGATGTCCAGCAGTGCCATCAGCTCAGAACTGGCAGAAACCAGTGGGACCCCGGTACACCCATCTACTGTCCGGAGAAGTCTGGCCAGAAGTGGTCTTCATGGAAGAGTTGCAGCCAAAAAGCCATACCTCCGACATGGAAACAAGGCCAAGCGACTCAAGTATGCACACGAAAACATAGGAACTGGGGTGCAGAAAAATGGCAGCAGGTGCTCTGGACTGATGAGTCAAAATTTGAAATATTTGGCTGTAGCAGAAGGCTGGAGAGCGATACAATAATGAGTGTCTCCAGGCAACAGTGAAGCATGGTGGAGGTTCCTTGAACGTTTGGGGCTACATTTCTGCAAATGGAGTTGGAGATTTGGTCAGGATTAATGGTGTTCTCAATGCTGAGAAATACAGGCAGATACTTATCCATCAGGGAGGCGTATGATTGGCCCCAAATTTATTCTGCAGCAGGACAACGACCCCAAACATACAGTCAAAGTCATTAAGAACTATCTTCAGCGTAAAGAAGAACAAGAAGTCCTGGAAGTGATGGTATGGCCCCCACAGAGCCCTGATCTCAACATCATCGAGTGTGTCTGGGATTACATGAAGAGACAGAAGGATGTGAGGAAGCCTACATCCACAGAAGATCTGTGCTTAGTTCTCCAAGATGTTTAGAACAACCTACCAGCTGAGTTCCTTCAAAAACTGTGTGCAAGTGTACTTAGAAGAATTGATGCTGTTTTGAAGGCAAAGGGTGGTCACACCAAATATTGATTTGATTTAGATTTCTCTTTTGTTCATTCACTGCATTTTGTTGATTGATGAAAATAAATGATTAACACTTCCATTTTTGAAAGCATTCTTTGTTTACTGCATTTTTTTCACACCTGCCTAAAACCTTTGCACAGTACTGTATTTCAGCTAGAAGCTTTCATCAGGCACAAAACCTAAAGACAACAGACCACAAGGTCAAGTCTAGTGCTTGAGAAGAATATGTGTTCTGTTTCCTGAGCAGTTCTCTAAAAAAAGAAGATATGTTTTCTAAAGGCTGCTGATGCTGAGTATTTTATAGCCAGACATTACAAAACTACATCTAAAAAATTTAGAGTCTGTGTTATGTCAAAGACAGAGCCAGATGTTCTGCTGAAGCATGTCAGCTTTTTATCATGACTCTGAGTGTCCTGGACTCTTTTACACTTCAGTCATCACATTCTGTTTGCATTTATAATGAGGGGTTTCATTAATAGTGACAGTGGTAATGGTGGTTTGGACCTGGCTGGTGTCCACAGGTGTTGGGGTAAATGCTGCCTGGCTCAAGGTGACAGTGGGTCCCAGCAGGTCTCTGGCTGCTGTCTGGTCCTGACAGGCCTCCAGCTTCAGTTTCTCCCTGGGTAACACCGCCTCGTAACAAGGAGCGTAGCCTGGAGGAGGGAGGAACTTAAACTCTCCATGACGACCCCCGAGGAGGAAACGCACCCTGCAGTGTGATGTGAAATGAAGACATGATTTATCACTGTGATTAATACATCAGATGACGTCAACAGACAACAAACATTCTGCACAATCACAACAACAAACTCACTGCTTTTCCATAAAGGTTCATTCCTGAGCTTTCAACCATAAGACAATAAATAAAACAAATAACGTTTTTCATTGTCACCAACAAAATATTCAACCAGTGGTTGTACACACATTAAAGATCTGGACCTGGTCCTCCAGACTTTTATCAACCCCAATTAGTGATGGTCGCCTCTTCCCTCCCTCTAAATTAGTCAGAGGCTTTTCCTTGTGGGGCTTGATGCGCTTATACACTGATTTTAAACAGTAGTTAAAAAAGTACATCAACAACTTCTCATCAAGTTCACCTCCCGGGACATGAGGAAATTTTCCCTATCCGGACCTCCTTAAATCATACTTCACTACCCCTGTCCTAGACCAACCAGTCACATTTATGCCCACCAAACAAGCAAAAATATTAGAATTATAACTTACACAACCAGAAGCCAATTCCAACCAAACTGTTGTGCTGACATACCAACACACATTTGCCAATATATGACAGTCACAGCCATCTGATCTCATTTAAACCAGCAGTAACAGTCTAAAGCAGCAACCATCAATAGCTGGTAAAGTCAGATAAACAGCCATTAAACTTAACAAAGCTGTTGTCATGGAGATGGATCTGTTGACATCTCAGGAGTTGAACAATTACAGGAAAAGTCACTGGACCTTGAGTTAGAGATGTTTTGTCATCTTTCTTGTCTGGCTGGTGAAGTTTTAATCATTTTAAACACCAACGAGTTCAAATAAAATAACTGAGAAGATGTAACATTCAGATTCATGCAGTCTTTTTTAGAAACACCTGTCAGCTATGCTAATGATTTTAATCTTTTTGAACTGAACTGTGACTGTGACGGTGCTCTACACGTGTTCTACAGAAGGTAAGGGAATCTTTCACGCCTGTCCAGTCAGCTGACAATGCTCTGTCTGAACAGGACACATAACAAAATGTAGCTATAAAAACACTGGTTTATTTGGCCTCACTGTGTCATTCATTTATCAGCCTATTGACCTGAATAGAAAGTCTTTTTAGAAACATCTACCGATGTGATTTCTGAAAACGATGACCTAAAGGACCTAATGCTGCGTGTGTGCCTGATGCTCTAACTGCGCTGAAGTTAAATCAACCAATAATAACTGAATCTTCATGTGAACTGGCTCCAGTGAAGCACTGACTTGACTCCGGCAGAGAAGCTGGCTACAGGGAAGAAGAGGCCGTCAGAGTTGAAGTTCTCGAACATGCCCTGAACCGGCTGGCCGTTGATCCTGAAGGAGATGCTGGGAACGCTGAGGTCCAGGCAGCAGCTCACCACATCCTCTGCCCTCAGGACATGCTGGTTTGGAGAGCTAACAGTCCGTGCGATGCAGCCTGCACGAGGTCGGTAGAGAGACAGTGAGAGTGGCTTGATTTGAGGTTAAGTCTGAATCATGTGGATTTTGAACCATTTGGAACTGAACTGAACTCACCTGACCACAGATGGAGTCCATCAAAGCCGTAGGAGTAGAGGTCATCTCCCACCCCATTGCCTCCCCAGCCCTCCCCCCCACTGGGGTAGGGTGCATAGCCGCTGGTGTTTGCCCAGCCCACCCTGAGGTGAGTGGCCTCTGCTGTGACAAACGGCAACACTTGATCCACAATCAGCTCGTAGTACCACTTCCTGTACTGAGCGGAGCCGTCGCTGACACCAAGGAAGATGTTAGGACGCATGCTGATGGAAGGAGTAGGAGGAGGAAATGATATTTAAAACGTGGCACAGATTCCTTTATGTTTTAGCCTGACTTTGCTCAAACCGAATAAAACTGAAGAAATGAATTATCCACATTTCACACTGTTGCTTGAGAGTGAAGCAGAGTGAATACTGTGATCATAGCATGTTGTCAGTGCTGTGTATACCTGCTTACGTGGTTGATCAAGCGGGTCTGCAGTAGCAGATCTCTTCCTGGTAGCAAGTTGTCACAGATGAGGTGCTGGTTGGAGCGCACAGCTACGCCATGACACACACACAGCGAACACAACACATCTAGAACCTAAACAGCATGCACAAAACAGGGAACATGTCACTGACGGTCGTCCTGACCTGCTCTACTATTCAGACCTGATGGATGGGAACTGACTATGGACTTGTTACCCTGCAAAATGATTGGGAGTCTGCCACAGACAGGTCATGCCATCATGAGGCAGTCCACACATTATAGGATTTAGTGTAAACTCAAACACGTTGACAACCCCTCTCTTACATGTCACTGTTCTGTATCAGCTCTCTAACTCATATTCAGCTGCTTCCCCTGTAAAACAAATCCCAGTCGCAGATACTATAATCTTACCTCCACAGTATCTTATTCAGGAAATTATGATTACTGCTGCACCAGTAAATCTTTTTTTTAACAGAAACCTAGATCAGAGGTAAAACCCCCAATGCAGACATATGCATTAGTGAATAAGGATGAATTAGACACTTATTACCACCAGATCACAGGACAGTGGTTTCAAAAGCTGATCCCTGCTTTCTTTTTCACACCACACACAGCTATCCATGTAACTTATAAAGCCTGTACACAACAGTGTGTAAATATTAGAATAAAGTAGATGTGTACCTTGTGGTTGCGTCCATGTTTGTCCAGTAGAGATATAATCGATTTGATGTGTCCCTCTTTGATTATGTTCAGTGCTTCAGGACTCTCCACCAGCACGCAGTGAAGCACCTCTAGAATACCTACAAACACAAGACATGCTGTATGCTGCACAGTACAGGAGCACTAATGAGTAAGATATCTAACTACAGTATGTTCCATGTCATGATCGTGACATACAGCACGTCTAGCTGCTTGGGCACTTTCACTGTTTTATGGTGTAGCATATAGCTTTACTAGCTTCAGTTTCAGTTGATCAAGAAAGACTTTTGACTTTGAATTTGTTTTCTTCAGTTTTTAAAAAATTGGGCTAATGCTGAGGTTTCACCTACTATGATTTTAACATCACCACTTTATGATGATCCAGTCAGTAACAGTGAGACATACATCATCACAGACAAGCTGACCTACCAGAAGAGGCTTCCAGTCTCTCCAGTCTGCTGATCAGCCAGTCCAACGAACCGGAAAACTGGGCGCAGTTCTTCCTGTTTCCTCTGATCAATGCAGCTGGGAGGAGGAGGAGAGGAAGAAGAAAATGTTTTAACTATTTTCACCTCTACATTGATCATCCTCCTGTTTGTGAACCATTTGTGAATTACCGCGTCTTTACCACTGTGAAAGTGTAAAGCCCTAAC
>JAUBNQ010000011.1:1334288-1348836 GCA_032353495.1 Ctenopoma kingsleyae | reverse complement strand
ACATTGATCATCCTCCTGTTTGTGAACCATTTGTGAATTACCGCGTCTTTACCACTGTGAAAGTGTAAAGCCCTAACATCTGGTTGTAGATCACACATAAAAGGAGTGTATACCCAGTAGCTGGTAGAGGGAGTTAAGGATGGAGCTCCAGGCGTCTCCTGCCTCCCTTCCTATTGCCTCGGCAAAATGAGCCGCGCTGCTGTAGACGTGAAGCCGATCGATACACTCCAACACCAGGCTGATCATCCCCTACAGACACAGAGGTTGGTGGTTTGACTGTTTTATTCAACAACAGCCAGAGAGTGCTCTGAGGTTTTTCAATTTTTTTAATCGCTTATGAAATGAACACAAAATCTGTCTGGTCACACACATACACACTTGAATAGTTTCATTACACTGATTAAACAATCAAACTGACCATGAGCCTACTTAATACATCAAAACACACAAACATAATCCTTCTGTCTTTGTGAGGGTACTCTTTGATATAACGTATTTCTAGGTCTTGAAGCAAGTTTTAACCCTTAACTCCTCATCGAAGCTGTGAGGACCGACCAAAATGTCCTCCCTTTCCCAGAAATGTCCTCAAACTCAAACTCGTCCTCACAAAGACAGTCACACAAGTGTACACGCTTACACCCACCTCCTCCTGAAACAGGTTCTGCCGGTTCTTCAGAGCTCTCAGTCGGTTCTGCTTGTCTTCATGTTCCAGGTGATCTCCAGGTGGCTGGAAGTATCCAATCAGATCCTGTAGACTCAGGCTGACTGAATCTATTGGTAGATCTAAAGTAGAGCTCTTCCCCTTTTTCCTCAGTGTGTCTAGACCCCTGGGTTATACACAGACAAACATTTCAGCTAACACTCCTGTAGTTGCTTTTTACTACTGTTACATGCTGCAAACACTGTTCTGACTAATACATTAGAGGTACGTGCCTTAGGATTAATGATTTTGCTGCAGGCCTTTATACAGTACTGTGCAAAAATATGGTGCCCTCTAGGGGTGATGTATAGAAAAAATATTTGGTGAAATGGTTGGGGTATGTGTGCATTCAGAATGGTGGTGATCGGTTTCCTTTACTTCCTAATGAACCTTGTTGGAGTGGGTGTCCTAATTCTACTTTGTGAGCTGGTCAGCAGCCCAGCTGAAAGGTCTCTCACTCAGAAGTACTGTAGCCTACTAGATGGGAAGGAGGGAAGCCTAATAGAGGTGTGGTGCACATAAGTCACACTGGACCAATTTATTCATAGTGCTGAATACACAATTTTCTAGACATACATATTGTTTCATCTTTATATAGACAAGCATCCACATTCACATTCACAGCTATGGGCAATTTAGAGGCACCTCATGTTAACCTAACATGCATGTCTTTGGATGGTAGGAGGAAGCTGGAGTACCCAGAGAGAACCCACACAGAGGGAGAACATGCAAACTCCACACAGGAAGACACCCAGCCACCACACCACCATGCTGCCTTCATGTAATATTTTAAAGTTTTAAGATATCTGAAAGTTTTAAAATATTACTAGACTATATTATGAATGTACAATGTATTCAAATGTATAATGCAATAATATGCAAAGTTCTGTACATTTGTGTCTGACCAGCCGGTTTATATTTTGAACTATGGAAGGATCAACCTGACTTTCAGGTGAAGCTGTCAGATGCTGTACACCACCACCAGATTTAAAATGAGGCAATCAAGATGTCAATAAAGTGCAGACTTTCAGCTTTAATTCAAGGTATTCAAGTATTTGATTATTTTTTTTAGGAATTGCACTTATATTTAAACAACCCCCCCTTTTCATGGGCTCAAATGTAGTTGAATAAGGTATAATTACAAATATAAGGTTTGTTCTTAATACTTGGATGGAAAATCTCTTGCAGTCAAGCCTGAAGTCTGGAACCCATGGACATGAGTAAATTCTCTCTGTATTTACATTCATAATGTTGACTGCTGACTTTGACGATGACACACCTACCTCTTGAAGAGTGTTCTTGAAGTGACTACATGTGAAGGATTCACCAAGGACAGAATTCTGCGGTTTGTCCTGGAATAACGAGTGAAGAGGCCTCACCTAGCCATGAAACTGTTTGCCATCAGTTGTCCAATTACCTGTGAGCCTCTGAAAATGGGAAAGTCTCAAAGGTAATTGGACTTTTGTTAAACCCAATGCTTTAAAGCTGAAAGTCTACACTTTAATGGAACCTTGGTTGTTTCTTTTTAAATCCACTGTGGTGGTATACAGATGGAAAATACAGAATCTGTGTCACTGTTCAAAGACATCTGGACCTGACTGTAGTACATGTTCGACCTGCTGTAGCTTCCACGCTGTAGGCTAAGTAAGTTGGTTGTGGCAGGCTTGTCATTTTGCGGTGATTGTTTGTGCACGCCTCGCTGCTGCTTTACATCAGTTTGATGTATGGCTTTGATGATTCCCCAGTCCAAACTAATGTGTTCGGCTTTATGTTCAACACACTGCTCCATCAATTCAAATGGTTTGTACAGACAGCAAACAAGGGGGTGAATTGCCCAAAAATACATCTACACTGCATCTTATAGTGCATTTTTGAATGAGTAATTCTTTTGCCACTGCAGTTTAGTATGTCTCTTTTGTTTTCTCCAGCGGTCTCTCTCAGAATGCTTTTTCCTGTTTGTACAATGCAGCATCTCCATGAACACAATTATTGATGTGTACTGAGATGTCAGCCAGAGATGCACATGTGCTGATTGAAATAATGTACATTGTGTATTAAGGGATTACCTGCTTATTAATGATTCATTAGACTGGCTGAGCTACATTTATGTCTGCTGCACACCTAATGTGGACAGAGAGCAGCTGCTGACACTTCATGCTGAATTACAGCTGCCTGTTGTTTGACATAAATAACACACATGGTAGAAAGATGTTCTGCAGTATTCTGCCACGTGTTCCCTCCCGGAGACAGGTCTCTCCTCAGATGAAAAGACATTAAAACACACTGCAGCCTGCTCTCACATTAGGTTATTGACATTATCTTTGTTGCCATTCATAGGAAACTACTAAACTGCAAGAGAGGTTTCTTGTATCATTTATGCACACATACAGTAGCATGGTAATGTAGCTGGCTAATTTTCTCTTTCTGTATATTTCCAGCCTATTAAATAGTCAAGGATCACCTTGCTCTTGTTGAATTTCTCACACTTGCTTGAATTCATTTGGTTCCGCCCTCTGTAGTAAACCTTGTCCACATTGTAAAGGTGCATCTGCTGTTGCTGCTTTGCTACTGTCTTATTAATATAACAATGTTATCCTTTGATTTCTTAAGGTAAGGATGTGTGTGTGTGTGTGTGTGTGTGTGCACGCTGTAAAGCACCTGATGAAGAGATTGAACAGAAAGACAGTACTGCGGATGACTCTTGCAGTGCGACTCTCCTCGTGTTGTGACCGAGACAGTGTGAGGCCATCGTCCATGTGACCCTCGTGGTGCATTATGGCCTGAAATGACAACAAAGGTAGTGTTTCCAAAAGACTTTGAAAAACATCATTTATATTGACTGATTGCTTATCAGCAGGTTATCTTGAGTATAATTAATAAATGACAGGCACAGGCAGTACTGAGACACGTTTTTCCATTGTCACTTCATCATAGTTAATGAAAAATACCACCTCATACATGAAATGATGCCTGTATGATAAATCATCTACTCGTCCTTCAGTTGCAAGTGTCAATTAATTGCTATTACAGGTGATTTAGTGAAATGTCATTGTTCCTGCAAATGCAGCTGTGTTTTAATTTGACTGATGAATTCTTGGATTGTGGGACATCACTTCCAAGAGCTCCATACTAAGCTCATACTAAACTGGTTGCTTTATGTTGAGTTTGCAGAGTCTTCTCATTATCATGTATAGTAAAGGAGCAGGAGCTTTGATTGTGAAGTGACTGGATGTGTGTTCGCTGTGGTGTTTGCAGGAGAAACATGGCTGATATGAAATTGTTTTTGTTGTTACCGAGTAGCATACTGTGCAAATAGGAAGAAGTTAACACTGTGTCCATTTACCAAAATATCACACATTTTAATTTACGGCCGCACAGACTTGTTTCTGATTGCGGTTTTAACATGGTGGTTTTCTCAAAGTACAGCCTTCAATCTACAAAATCTACAATGCAGAGTCTGGATTTCTTAGCTCCATTTTCCTTTTTGGGGGAAATGAGAGATGACTGATAAAAATAAAAATGAGGTACCTTTCTTTGTACTCCACCCATGCGAGCACACTTGGCATCAACAGTCTGGTATGTGAGCCACAGGCAGGTGTCAACATGTTGGATGTAACACACAGAGTCGCCATATTTAATGTCGGGAACACCCATCCCATCCACCTCCTTCTTTACACCAGGGTCCAACTTTTCCTGATTTAAAGACAGGAAAAAAACAAATCATCAGTGTTACAGTATTTAATATAACGTACAGTGCTGCTTTACTGTGCTAAAGATTCCTCTTACCACTCTGTAGCAGTGTGTGATTGAACAAAATCAGCTAATACAGATAATTAATCACTAACATCTCAAATATCTTAATAATAGCTCATGACATGCTGTACCTGTATCACTTCTAAATAAAATAAACTGTTAGCTTTGTTTTAACTCTGTACCTTAGAAGACCTGAAGCAGAAGGCTGTGGACTTGACATCAGCTTTCTCTTTATCCATCAACTGCAGCGATTTGTCTTCTACCAGACTGAGATACTTCCCTGTGGTGACATGTCTCAGTCTGAATGGCTGACCCCAGCGGATATGGCTCCCACTCCACCTGCATACAAAATGTCATAGTTCAGACCTTTGTTTCTCTGCCTCCTGTCACGTCTCCTCCAGCCTTAAAGCCATTTACACCTGGCAACAAAACAATCAAGTGTAAGTAAGTCTGCTTATTTGATGTGTGAACTGTGCCTGTGGGTACTACAGTATGCTGTACTTACACAACACGCAGTGTCTCCAGCCTCCACAGGGACCTGGCGTGACTCGACACTGCCCCCCCCTCATAGTGCACTGTCCTGTTGGAAGAAAAGAAACAAACGTGCTATTAATCAAATTATATTTTTACACTTTAGTGAAGGTACTGTTACTTACAGTTGACACTTTTTGCACACCACCTGGCATAGCGGCATAGCATTCAACAAGTTACGTGTACAGCTATTTCAGTTGCCTTTGACTTAGTACATCTTAATATGCTGCTACCTGGATGAGTCAGTAACAAAGCTCAGCAGACAGTCAGAAGGAGAACCCAGTCGCTCTCATCGGCATTGTTTAACAACATGGCTGTCCCTTTTGGGAACATCTTTAACTATAATTACTAATCGTCCCTACTGTCTGAGTCACAGCAGACAGCTCAGTCTGTAATGGGAGTTGTTAATCTCTCTCCCTGCAGGCCACAGCAATTTCCTCACAAAAGCAGCTGAATACTGGATGTGTGATGGTTTAAATAAGAGGGTGAAAGAACACACAGAGGGCAAAACACTGACAGCAGAGGTGACTTGAGATAGAGTCTTGAGACAGTTTGATTCGATTTATTCCACTGTTGTACACTCGTGATTATTATTTCCACAGACTGAAAGGCTTCAAACATGTACATGTACACACTTACAGAATAGCAGTATAGAATACGGCAGATGGAGGGTCAGTCCACATCTGTGACGGGCTATTCCTCCTCTGAGCACAGATGGGCTCAATCATGTGATCAGCTGAGAGCTGCTCTTTACATTGTAAAGCTAGATTTATGCTTCCATGTTGAATCTACGCGGACTTCGCCACTGTGTTGAGGTTTCTGGTGTTCTACAATGCAATGAACAGTAGAACTTTGATAGATTGTTTGCAGACCACAGTGATAGACTAATAGTTTAACAAAGGATAATAGAGGGTCACTGCAGTGTCAGGGCAGCTCTGGATTAAGTTGGACAGAAAACTAACCAGTAGAGTGACACAGAACAACCTCATTTTAAAAAGCCTGCTGTCATTCTGCTGTTTCCTTTGTGTTGCAGTGTGCAGTGTTTGCTGCTGCTACTCTTCCCCACTGACTTTATGGTTTAATTTTATAATTCAGTACATTAAGAGGCCAACTCTCTTTTGCAGGAATGTCCTGTTCACATTCACACTATTACTCATTTTCACACCTCATAAGTGATACTGTGTGTAATCTGATGAGAATTTCTACATAGCACAGACAAAACTACTTCATATAAAACCTGAGGATTTGCTGTTAATTGGTCTTGGGCATATAAATCATCCCACTTGTAATTATAAGTACACATTACCTCCTCTGCTCGTCTCCATGTTCCCCAGACGGAACAGTCAGACACTCGTCCATGTGACCGTGAAGGAGGCGCAGGACGTCCCCTCCTATCAGGAAACCTGCAGAAAAAGGAGAGAAAGGCAGAGAGGTAGTGTAGAAGAAGGGTGAGAAAGAGAGGGAGACAGACAGTTGGATTCAACACATGAATCATGCTCCAGAGAAATGAACAGCCATGTTTGCTTAAAAGCACCAGATTAGTAACCGTGCTGCTGCGTACACTTCTCTAATTTTGGAACTCATCGGAGTATCCTGATGAACCTGACTAACAGGGTGAAGGGCAGCAGGGCAATTATGGTGTTATGACATGGATGAGCACTTCTGAAACCCACCTGCTCAGATAAAAAAAAGACCAGTAGACCTGGCTGCCTGAATGAAGAACAGCTGCAGTGTCCCAGTTCCATACTACATAAAGACACCTACACACTGTGAGATTTCAGAAATTGTATTGGTTTACTGCAAGCCACACTGTGTGACATGGATCAAATAAACGTAAATTGTGGGCTACAATGCAAGTTAGTGCACAGGAATCATGATCGATCTGCACCACTAGAATTGTTGTTGGTTAATTACTAGACTTAGGTCATAGCAGTAGTCACATTGTGAGATGGTCATTCTGTATGTATGACCATACTGTTTAAGATTTCACCACATTTAATCTGGGACAGCCCAAAATCTAACAAAATGTATTCTTCCTTTCTTAATTTGTTTTGTCTTTATCACCAGGGACTATAAAGCTAAGCACTGTCGCGCAGAAGCTACTGATGGAGTGCATATGGAGCGTCTAGCAGAAAGCTAATTTGCAGCCGCCGCCTCTGGTTCAGCTTCAAATTAAAACATTCGAACAAATAAATAAAATCAGCACAAAACAACATAATGTTCCTGTGTACACAGAGGCATCTCTATGTACAGGGGTGAGGAAGGCTTTGCATGAGCAAATAAACAAGGCCTTAGACACAACACACCCTTCCCCTGCCTTTGCTTCACTTAACAAGCCTATTCAAGGCAGGTGTGAGGTGAAACCATCCTGGATAAATTTGTGGTCACTAGCCAACTTCCCTCAGACCGACGAAGCTATTTGGATGAATAATAATAATAATAATAACTGTAAAAAGCACTTTAAAGCACTTTTCTAACAAGTACTGTAGAGTAAAACAAACTAAATGAAATAAAAACCTTAAAATCGCTCACACACCGTACAAAGTGCAAATGCTGTACAATAAAACAAGTAAAAGACAAAGCTAAAAAATGAATACATAAATTGTTAAAATAAACAATTAAAACCAAACAAGGATGTCACATAGAAGAAAAGGCAATGCAATAAAAATGTTTTAAGACAGGACTTAATAAACGACACTGACTCAGATAAAGCTTTATAGATAATCAATAAAATCTTAAAATCTTTTTGATTGAGACAGGGAAATAAACTGCTGCAATAGTCAAGGCGAGAAGAAATAAAAGCATGAATGAAAATTTAACATTGATCTTATTTTTGCAATATTCCTTAAATGATAAAAACATGATTGGACACGTTTAGTAATGTGATGCTCAAAAGATAAATTGTAATTAAATAAAACACATAGATTTCTAGCAATAGGTTTAACTAATTGTGCTATGCAATGAAAATGTACAGCAATGAAAAGAAATATTATGTCTAGGGTCCATGGGGAAGCATATACAGAGAAAAAAGGATTGGCCCAAGAACTGACCCTTGGGGCAAACCATAGTTAGTAGGGGAGAATGACAACATCAAATTGTTAATAGAGACACAAGACTTCCTATTTGACAGATATGACAAGAACCAGTCTAGAGCTGTGCCCGATATACCCACCCACCCACTGTCTCAGTTTATCCAACGGGATACTATGATCAATTGTGTCAGATGCAGCACTCAGATCCAACAACACTAGAACAGAACAACAATAGAATAGATTGCTGATGTGCCAGCATCAGAAATCATTAAAAGGTCATTCATTACTCTTAAAAGCACTGTCTCTGTGCTGTGGTTTTAACAAAAACCAGACTGGAACCTTTCAAAAATATTGTTAGATTGCAAGATAGAAAGTTTTCCAAGAACCTTAGAGATGAAAGGCAGCTTAGAAACTTTCAGGGAGAACGGGATCGAGCCCAGGTTTCTTTAAAACTGAATGCAGGCAGTTTTAAAATAATCTGAAACACAACCAGTCGTCAGTGATCTGTTTAGTAGAAAGAGCAAATGTGGTCCCAAGCAAGTGATTACTTCAAGTGGGATCCTAGTTGTTATAATGATTAAAAGGTTTAGCTGCAGACAATCACAAAATAGGACATATGTATATAAAATGATAAGCTCTGATGTAGGGGCGCCAGCTCATTACTAGCACACGGAAAAACATCAGAAGCCCCCACAGTAGATGAGTGCATTACTC
Source organism: Ctenopoma kingsleyae (assembly GCA_032353495.1). NCBI lineage: Eukaryota > Metazoa > Chordata > Actinopteri > Anabantiformes > Anabantidae > Ctenopoma > Ctenopoma kingsleyae. Next base: position 1,340,106 of record JAUBNQ010000011.1, on the reverse strand, counting down.
AGGTTGTGATGTGAGTCAGAACACATTCACATTACCTCTTTCTCACCTTTCTTGATAGCTCCCTGTTATGTAACATGTAACATTATGTCTCCTCTTTAACCATACTTAATTTTGTTTTCTTTCACTTAACACCCAGCAGCTGAATTGGATTTATTCTCACTTTAAAAGCCCAACTTTAATCATTTTTTGTACAACTGTACTCATATATACATGTTACATTTTAGAATTCCTGTTTACAAAGCAGTAGAAAATAAAAAAGCATAAATCACTGTGTTGTGCTGCTCCCTGAAGTTACAGTATATATTCAAGCTTCTTTCTTTGGGATACATGTTGAACAGAGTGACTCCTTGAATGCTTGAGCTTTAAACTACTCCCATCTAAAACAAAAAGCAAAAAGCACGAGACAAGCAGATGAAACAAAGATGCAGAGACAGGTGTACCTTGTGCTACTTCACTTCCAGAACAGATGGGAGCCACACTCCACAGAGTCTGCTGGAAGGCTGCGTCTACATGGAGGCTGCCGTTACCGTAGGACAGATGCTGCAGGAAGAGAAAAATCAGAGCCACATTTAAAAACTATTTTCTGCCAAACCAGACTGAAACATACACAAACACTGAGGATGTTCATCTATCTGAGTCAAGTGTTAAGCAGAAAAACAGGTGACAGGAGCAGTATGGACAGTATTGATTATAATCTATAATCAAAAGATGAACAGTCAGGAAAATGAACTGTATATACATCCTGAAGAATATAATAGTTTTATTCATAGTAAGTTAGTCTTACTAAAAAGAAACGGAGGAAATAAAGAGTAAAAAGAAAAGAATAATGGAGTGAAGGGAAATAATAAGGAGGAAAGTGATAGTAAGATTTGATTCCCCTCTCCTCACATGTTCCCACGCACAGCTGCTACTGACCAGATATCTTTCAGAAGAGACGCTGACCAGGATGAGATCATCTCCCACTCTAACCTTCTCTCCCTCTGAACGCTGCTTTGATGCTGGATGGATGGTCCACCAGCACGCCTCGCCTACACACACACACACACACACACACACACACACACACACACACACAAAGCAAATTATAACTCAGAAAATAAAGGAGAAATGTGTTCATGGCTCACAGGTTCATATCACATAAAGTCATGTAATATCACCTCAGCCTGCACTTTTCAGCAACAATAGGAACATAGGAGCTTGTGTAGATTGTGTGACTTTGTAATTCTAGCTTTACTTTGTTTACTGAGGCTCTGACATGGTCAAGATGTTTGGAGTGGTGTCTCCACCTGATGAAACTCTAGTGTTTCCTCTCTTTTAGCTCTGTTTTTGGTCTCAACCTCCTCCTGAGGGAAGTATCAGTCTTGGTCTAAGCAGGTGATATCAATATGATTCAAACACTGTGAATGTAAACAGCAACACAGGTGCAGACATCTGACTCCTACCTGTGGTATCTTCCTGCAGTCCCACATCAAAAGCCAGTTTGTCTGTGGATGAGCGGGAGGTTGACAGACAGCACAGGTACTAAAGAGAGGGACACAAAAAATCAAATCACATCATCCAGATCATTTATCACCACCGTGCACCAATTTACAACTACTTCTTTATACCAGGTTCTCCAAATGTGTTAACACTGTGAGTGTCACATGTCAGAACGTCCCTTTACAAACATTCATTGACAATTTAAATTAATTAATGATACATATCAAAATACTTATGCTTCAATATATTTCCATGTATTGCATATATTGTGACACTGATGAAAGGCAATATATTGCAATTGTTAAATTACACTCAAGTATATCAATATTTTCAGGAATTTAGTTGTAAGTGATAAGGAATGCATTATGTCAGTCCACTATGTGTGTACTAACCATTCCGCTATAGGAGTGTCGCAGAAGCACAGCGTGCCCGTACAACAGGGTGCGATGACCACCGCCCTGAGCCGTCTGAGACAGAGAGACAGTGACAACAGGGAGAGATAAAAAAATAAAAATACAGCAGTTACAGAAAATGTAAATTCACTCAGATAGAAAATCAGTGAGATGCAGCAAAATGGAAATATCAATAAACATTAGACAGAAAAATATTAACAAAAAGAGATGCAGACAGGAAGAAGTGGCCAGCTGTACTGTTAAATTCACCATCCATCACTTCATCACAGTATTTTATGGTTCTCTATGAAAATCAATATATGACTATCATGTTAACATCTTCAGCTGCTGGAATAATCACCATCACACACACTCGTCTAATGAAATGATCATCACGACTGTGACTTCCACTTGCACAAATAACTGAGCCTGATTGGGTGCACTCCTGACACTTTGTGTTTAGATTGGCTGCTCCGGTGCATTAAATCAAACGCTCCCCCTTCCCAGGTTAACTGCCAAACTGACCAATCACAGCTCTCTACTCCCCAAACAGCTGCTTTTTACTAAGACTACTGGAATGAGTCTGTGAAAGTCATGTAAACATGTGAATCCTTCATGTCGAGTGCATATTGAAGCTGACCTTTACGTCATGTCTACACTGAGCACTGCATTCATTTGTAACAGTGTTTGTTTGCTGTTGTGTGATTCCACTTGCTATTACGGCGATGACTTGCAGTAATTGTCTAGACCTGTAAGATTTTGTGGCTCAAGGACGCCCCCTCTATGGTGGTAAGTGATGCTAACTACTACTACTATTAGAGCCTAGAGTGGTGCAAAACTACTCTGAGACACTGCTGTCTCACTGCAGCAGGAGTCTGCACCAGGAGACTGTACCACGTATAACTTGGATCTTTTGTCTTCTTAGCAGAAACATTATTAATGATACAAACAATACATACAACATACTGTGTGTTAATACATGCAACATATCCTCTGTTATAATGTATTCCTTACTGTTTGCTTGTGATCAAAGTAAAAAGTAAAAGATGGGGTTTTTGTATACTGTACAGCTCATTTCTTGTTGATTTTTACACAGATGTTAACATCAAAGGTTAGTGTGAGGCACGTATTCCTCCTGCTCAAAAGCAAGATCTGACATCTACCTTTATCACTACAATGTCAGAAAAGAATAGTGACACAATAAAATGGAGAACATGTGTCTTTCCCATTTGCATGTGGGGCTATTAGGAACAGCTACTACCTTTGCATGGATGCACTGTCTCAATGTTAGTGACAAAAGTGTCTTTCATCATCTACAAATAAAAGGATTTACACATGTGTACGACCATTTTTGAGTAATGCATAGTGCTCACAAATGTTCAGTCCACAAACAAGGCAAGCAGTATACACAGCCAAACAGACTGAAATGGTGTCCAAAACAGAATCCACTGAACACACCTAAAGATCAGCTAAGAGTTCCAAAGACTGGACTGTTCACACTTACACACTGTTTCCACCACAGATAAACAGATCTGTAGTCTTCCACAGTCTGGAAGCAGCACACACCTGACGACTGAGTAGAGTGTGTGCATCACACTTAACAACTGAGCAGTGATGACTGGATGTTCTGGCTGTAGACAATACTGCAAATCCTGTGAGAACAGAAAGCTCTTGTGTCAAAACAAACATGGATGCCGACTGGCAGCACTGACTGAGCCACACTAGAAGCATCTGACTCCAAACAGTCATCATGAGCAAATCGCATTCATAATCGGCAGACAATCTAGCAGGACATGGATGGATCACTGCCTATGTGCCATGGAGCTAAGGAGGAAATGAGAAATGTTTGCCTGAGAGTTAAGGAATGACAAACAGGAACACATGAAGAAATTTAGTGAAATATGGCAACATTTGTTTAAAGTGGTTGGTGTTGGTTTGTGGATGGGAAAATACAATTGTGAACACAATTAATTAGAAATCACTATACCATTTCTAAATCTTATTGTATTTGTAGTTCATTTACCACCAGTAGTTACTCAGTTATTCATTTCTCTCCATACTGTTGACTTACAGGTAGGACGTTTTCCAATGACACATCATGCAACCTAGTTTCTGAGAACCATGCTAAGACCCATGTAGATGCAGTCAACTGTGAAGAAGTGGAAACAGAGTTACAACGTGGCAACGGTACTGTGGAAACTCCTGCAGAGTCTACCATTGGAGCTGCATATCATACTCCCTCTCTTCTCCCATGTTTCCTGCCTGCTTCCTATCACATTAAGGCAAAATGCTCAAATAAAATGCTTTTGTGCATTAGCTTGGAGAGATTACTTGATAAAGCCTATACTTTACTAAGCCTATACTACGACTATAAACAACAGGACAGGAGTTTTGGATTAAAGAAAATTCATTTCAAACTAATGGTGTTTATCTCCTCATCTGAGGTGACGGTGGGAGGACTGGTTGGTGCAGCACTGTAAACAGCAGACCACAGCGTCTCAAACTCTCTTAAGTGGGGTGTCTCTGCTTTGTTGCTTATATTCCTATATGCTGAGTCAGGCAGCTAGAGTTTGCTGATGAGGGAAGGATGAGGCGGATCTGTTTACCTCAGAGCAGAATTCCTACTGGATGCTATAGGTCTATGTGTGTGGAAAGCAGCTCTTGCTTTCTACGGAAAATCTTTCAGTGCAGATGTTCCACACTGATACGGTCATATCTAAAATCACCATAACCTCCAACAAGTTGACACTCACCTCTGTGTATAACAAAAACACAACTGTGCTATTGTTCATTGTGCTGATGCTCATGACAGTGACTTTAAAAACCAACATGAGAATGGTAACGACCACAAACACAATGATCCAGTCACCATTCAGTTTGGCCAAATCACAATCTCTAATGCAGAAAAACTGCAAATGACACAAAATGCAGCAGCTGAAGTCAGACGGCTTCATCAGTTTTTAAAATTCAAATGCATCCAAGACACAACCAAGAAGATTTGTTGAAATGTGATTTCTTATAAAGGCAATGAAAAGATCTGTACTCTGTTTATATATGAGTCATCCAGGTGACAGTATTAGAAGATTGATAGTTACCTGGTTAAATAACTATTGCTGTCACTAAACTGCTTAACTGTGCAGTCTGTTCTTTTTGTGGTGTTTTTATGTGCTCCCAAACAGCTTACACACATTTGAACCGCAAGTCTAACCAACAGATCCAAATACCCTACTGTATGTGCATATGTAAATTCAAGTGTATTAAACTCATCTGGGTTTTATCTACTAATCTTAAACATGTTTTTAGTCTCCTTCTGTAAGTCTCTACAAGCTTCTCACTCCTGGATTTGGGCAGCTGATTCTATTCATCCTGACGCATCCTCTCAGGCTATCAGCTGATTTTCACAAAGCAGTAAGAGGAAGACATGATGCCATTGAGCATTTTTTTAGATGTTAGCAGAAACATTGCAGGAGAGTTCTTTTTGGATTCAGCCAGGCATGATGAAAATTATTTTTGCAGAGCCAGAGAGCCATGTGTAGTGTGTACTGTTTATGGTCCTGTTGGCACACATTGCTGCACTGAGCAGTTGATTCAGGCCAGCATAACCAGCATGTGCTGTTATGTGTGCTGAACAGAAACACAAGTGGAACAGACCAACTCAGAGCTGGTGAGGCTTTGGAGCGTATCCTCTTGCAAATGTGACGGGAAATGTAAGGTCCCTGGTAAATAAGATGGATGAGCTTGGAGCGCTGACTATGACCCAGCAGGAATATCAGAAGTTTTGTGTTTTTATGAGACCTGGTTGCAGGAACATATCCCGGACTCCAACTGCACCATCAGCGGCTTGAAGACTGTGCGGGACACCTACAGGAGGAAGCTGGAGAACCAACACCAGCAGAACAACATGAAGCATGTGTGGTCGTTGATGAAAAAGATCACAGGCTTCAAGG
>JAUBNQ010000011.1:1238322-1250503 GCA_032353495.1 Ctenopoma kingsleyae | reverse complement strand
GACAACAACTTACCATGATGGATGGAGTTACAGTATGAATTCTGAGTTGTACAAGCAAATTCTACAGGCAAAAGTCAAAGTATTCATCTGCGAGACTTCACATTAATCCTACAGAAATGTTGTGGAAGGACATGAAACAGGAAGTTCATGCAGGAAGCCAGCCAGTATCCCAGAGTTGAAGTTGAACACACAACATCATTTACAGCTTACAGTAATTTTCCACAACATATAAAAGTAAAAGTATTATTTTTGTCTTATTTGTTTAATGGGGTTCCCTTTGTGTAGTTTTAGGACAAATAAAATGTGATATTTATGGAGAAATAAAGGGTTCACAAACTTTCAAACACTACTCTGTACTAGCACAGTGCTTAGATACCTGGGATATGGACCTGGACTTTGTTTTTCAAATATGTCCCTCTCAGGTAGCCATAGAGTGAAACAGTTCGATCGCACTTAGGGTCTGTCCTCAACTTCTCAGGATCAGTCAAGTCCTCCATACTGTGTCAGCAAGTAGTGTCGAGAAATTAATGGTTAACTGGGCACAAAGTAAAGGCAAACATGACATTACCAGCTAACTGCAGCTAATGGATCATGGGAAACACTCACCGGTCAACCAGCACATATGGATGGGAGGTCTGCCACACCAGAGGACGAAACTTCATGACGGAGATGAAGCGGCCCAGATTCTTCACTTCCTGAGTCTGATATTCACCGTACACCATACCAGACAGGTAGAACAGCTTGGCCCCCTGACAGGTTCAAACACATGACGTGAAAACTGTGACATGACATTCTCACTGATATACAACTTATTGCTTCAGTGGTTCAAGCAGTAAAGCGTGCCGTTTACCTGGTAGACTTCTGTCCAGAAGCGATGTTTGAGGTTCTTCTTCGTCTTCCTCAGCGTCTTGTTGTTCTTGAACGAATCCAGGTGAGTCAGCACGCCCATGATACGAGGAAAGCCGTGCACCTGACAGATGTTGAGAAACTCGAATGTCTCCATCTCAAAGCCGAAGCTGGCGTCGATTAACATCAAAACCTGGAAAGAGACAACACAACGCATTCCATCAAAACACATTATTCATCCCTCCGGAGTCTGTTTGTGTATTAAAGTACTTTTAACATGAACTTTAAATCTTACCAGGTCTGCTACTTTTGCGAGGTCAATCATTGTGTTTATATCATTGTTACACTCCATGAAAGTGAGGCGACGCTTCTTTCCTAGAGAATACAGTAGACACAAACATTATTACTGTGACATGATGACTGAACTGTGGGTCATAAAATTATCAATTACTGACCAATGTATTCTAACTTTTTTTTTTCACAATTTCACAATGAATGAGAATTGACACCTTTTATTTAAAAGCTGGATGTCAGTGGAAAAGATGAACAGCACTCTGCCAGTGATGGAAGTGGATCCTATGAAACCTTATCTACACAGAAATCATCACCAGCCCAACTCACCAGAGACGATGGTCACGGGTCCACATATGTCACCCAGCTTCTGCCGTGTGAAGTTTTTGATCAAGCAGCGGATCAGGGTGCTTTTTCCCACCTTTGGGGGTCCAACAACTACAATTACAACTGGTGGTGGTTCCAGGGGAGACCGGTCTACAAGGGGGATGTGATGTTTTTTGGTCTTTATGTCCTGGGCCCTATAAGGAAAACGTACACAGAGAATAGTTTGATACGCTACATTTGAATGTAGCTTAATTATTGATTATTCTCATGTCAGGGAGACTGCAGGGTCAGTCTAACAGATGTGCAGTAATGTAGCTAATTAACTCAGCCATCATAACTGACCGGTGGAAGGTCTTGGCCATGCGGACAGCGGACTGAACCGCGAAAGCTTTGGGGTTGCGTTTGCGCTCATCTTCCTCTGTTGAGGCCCCCTGCTTCCTGAGCTTCTTCCGCTCTGCCTTGGGTCCGCTGTGCTTCTGCTGATGTCGTTTCTGGACCTTCACCTTCCCGTCCATCGCGTCCACTGCAGCACAAAAAAAATCACTTAGATCAATCAAAAGCTGGATCACTGACTCATTTCTTTTAAAATCGCAAATCTGTTGCACTGTCTGAAAAGCTCTAGCTGAACTCTGCTCTGAAAGGACGACCTCACTGATTTTGCTTCCTGTTGTTCTAGTTCGGGGAGTACATGTATCTGAATAACATTAAATCTCCACCTGTCTTCCTCTGGTATAAACATCTCTCTGCTTCTAGATTATAAGTTCAGATAATGTCATCTGTAATGACAGAGCTATATTAATAAAGAAAAGGAAGAGCAGAGTTTAATACCATTCAGGAACTATAGGAAGCATTTTCATTTTAGTTCATTTTCGTGTTTTCTAAAGAATCCTCCTCCAGCACAATATGACATGTTCTGGGTGATGTCCAGCTTTCACGATTTCAAACAAAGAAGAGAAACGAGCTTTATGTCATGTTAACTTTCTAAATAAAGTGAACAGTGTTTATCAGTGGGGGGGGGGACCATGAGGGGTCCAGGCTAAGGGTTGCGCAGAGCACAACAAACACTGCTGCAGAGACAGATGCTAGTCAGCTGTTAGCTGTTAGCTAACAGCGTCTTCACGTCCACACCGTCACTTAAATGTGTGTGTAAAACAGAAAACGTGAGCTTACAGTACCTGTAAATAACTCGGCTGTAGTCTTCCTCTAGTCAATGCCTGATATCTTCACTCACATGTGTACTCCAACCTCCTGCCCGGAAGTGTACGGAAGTGTCACGCCGTTGAAAACCGAGTGGAAACAAAAAAAAATCCGAGCTCATGTAAAGTTCCGCACAGTCAGCTAGAAGCGTTTCATAATGGCGCCCTCTGTAGGCTGGATGGAGAAACCGCCGAGCAGGGGTCAGTCACAGCATGGACTTTACTGTTTCCAAGTGAGAGAGAAATTCACGCTAATGTCAGAGAAGTAGTACTAACGAAGTACTTTGCTGAAAGAAGAGCTCAACAGGAGCCCAACTGAATATACTGAATTTGCTCTTGTACAAAATGACAATGACAAAACATGAAAGGAATAAAGTTCTTATTTACTATTTTCCCATCACATTTGTCAGAGGTACAGTTCACATGGAGCCATCATGGTAATGATCTGCAGTGTAAAGTAGCATCACCACAGCTGCTGTAAAGATTTTCTACCACTTGATGGAGCCAACAGACACGTTTCTGTGCAGGATGGTACATCACACAAACTAAACAATCACAACACAGACACTGTAAATGTGACAGAGGTCATGTCAGTGGATACAATAGTCAGTATAGTGCCAGTGAAGAATCTAGGTTTGTGTCCAGTGTTTGATGGAAACAAATCCGAATCAGAGTCTTTTATCTTTTACCTTACAGTGTCTGTCGTAGTCATCATTATCCTTGTCATGGCCGTCATCATTAGCATCGAGTTATGAAGAGTCCAAAAAACACTGAGTTGCCTTTGAACTTCCTCTCTTTAACATCAAGTGCTCGTTGTCCTCTGGAGAATCCATTTTCACCTTCCTCCTAATAATATTAGTACTGTTCTCATCATCATCTGGTTTGCTACACCTGCTATTTAACCAGAAAAATGATTATGACGCAGTCACAACTACTGACAGTGCATCAGGGACTGATCATCAGTTTTTACTGTACTTATTTTTATTTAAATGAAGTTACCATCATCACAATAAACATGTTCCTTTTTTCTTATTGTACCTTCATGTAAAAACAGGCGCCCACACTATAGAATTGGTTTATTCTAATATCACAGATAGGCACGAAAAAATAGACAATTTGGATAGAAAATGTGTGTGTGTGTGTGTGTGTGTGGTTACAGCAGAAACATTTGGAAATGTTTAATCTTTGGAAAATCTCAAAAGAAGAAAAGATAAGTGAACTGTTTCATGACTTTCTTCATAAATTGTTGATGAAATGTGATATGATTATATGATCATTAACACACAAACAATATTTCTAATCTTATAAAACACAGTCACATTCTTTCACGTTATTATTGAACACATTCATTAAACACAATTATAAACAATTATGAATTGACATTTATAATATTATTAATAATTATTATTATTGTTGTGGAAATTCTTGCGCACAGGCAGCTGCATTAAAGGTGCTGGGGGAACTGGGACTCATGGATGACTGCTACACCAACTGAATCACAGCCACATATAAAGTGATGGTGGTTCACTCACACTGTACATACGCACACACCCACCCACCCACACACACACACACACACACACATAAACTGATCACAAAGCCATGATCTAAAACCTTTACTTGATCCTTTCAATACATCTTTTGTTGTTGTTTCCACTGTAAGTAACAATGACTGTGCCGAGCAAACAAGCCTACCAGGCATAGCCCCGGGACTCAGTTAAGAGACACAAAATGATATTAAAGAGATAAAAATAAACAATAAGAGGCAGATTTTAAACATAAATGGTCAAAAATGCAAACAAACTGTCTACTAAGTATGAAAAAGAGACACAAGAGTACAATAAAAGGACATAAAATGACCTCAAACAGCTGGCAAATGACCAAAGGGACACCCTACAGCCAAATCTACACACAAAATCACCAAATACTTTTGCAAAATGATCAAAACAATCCAAAATAAACAAAAACAATCAAAAGGAGACAAAAATGACATGTATCTGTGCCCAGGGGCTTCTTTGTCTCATAATCTGCACATGCTTCCACTATTTATACAATAATTCACTTTCCTGAAGTCCGTGCTTGCTTGTTGTGGAGAATGTTAATGAAGAGGTGTAGCAATGAAGGATCTGAATCTGAATCTTGCCGTGAACACTTGAAATAGCAGTTGAAGAATAAATAATGAAAGAATCGTAGTGAAGTCCTGGAAGGAGTTAGTGTTAATTCCAGTGTTAAAATTAAAAGCAGATATTAGTTCTGAATGTCATTTTTAACGTGAGGGATCTAACGCGTTGGCTGGAGAGGATGTGCTGCAGGCAGATGAAGTGCCTGAGAACTGAAGTGTTAGATGCAAAAAATATTTCTCAACACAAGATTCCAAAGAGTTTCCATCTGCTGTGCGACCTCTGAGTCCTCAGGCAGCACTGAGAAACTGTCATGCTACCGTGAGTTTCCAGGTCTTCGTGGTGGACAGGAGGTTGCAGATCAGGTACCTGGAAATATGACGGCCCAGAGAAGAGGGTCAAACTATCAACTATCTGACACCAAACAGGTGATGCAGGCTGGGATTTATGCTGTGAGCTGTCAGGTGACTAGGAACATCAAATCTCGTGTTGCAAGAAGACTTTCTGTGTCTACTGGCTGGAATCTTATTTCCATGAGACCTGTCTTTCTTCCCAGATCTCCTCAAATACTTGATCTTTCCACAGCTGGAGTGGGTGCATATATCCAGCTGTGCACGTGTCCATATCTTACCTCTGGGGGAAGCTGGTCAAAGCCATAGGTCCTGTTCAGGGCCATTGCTGTCGCTGATGTGTCACAGCCTCACTTTCCCAAATGTCTCCACCAAATCCCAGCCCATCCCCCATACCAGGTGTGTCCTTGAGCAAGACACTCAGTGCTAGCTCCCCAGGCGCCTCCTGTGGCTGCCCCACTGATGGGTTAAATGCAGAAGTCAAGTTTTGTTGTAAATGTAATCAATGACAATAAAGCTGATTATCCTTATCCTTTCTGGACACAATCCGTGAGTCACACATGAATTTGCATCACATCCTCGGTGATCTTCAGTGATTTCATTTGCAACACACCTGATTGATTCTAGCTGTCTGCAGGAAGGTTACGTGGAATTCCCTCTGGATATTTCTTTAAGGAATCAAGTCTTATCACAGCTGCATGATAAGACTCATCATGTCATAATGCATGTGATTATTGCTTTCCGGTTTGTTCTAATCTGTGCGAAGCAGTGGCGGATATGGTAAATTTTACATGGGGGGACAAAGCAGTTGCACGAGGCAAAATACACTTTAAAACTATTTATTGTATCATTATCTCTGCTAAGAAAACAAAGACATTTTTAGGTATAAATGAGAAAAAAGATTTTAAGGACAAAAGTTAGAGGGGCAGCTGGAGGGGCAAGGCTCTACTGCAGGGGGGCAGTTGCCCCCTCTTGCCCCCCCTGTAGATCCGCCCCTGGGGATTAGAAAATCAATCTTTTCATTTGAAAAGTCAAATCAATTTAGATTTTTTCTGTTTGAAATGATACTATCTGATATATCTTTCATTCTTTCTAACATGCCTGCCTCCAGTGGCAGAACCTGCTGTGTGCTCTCTGCAAATAATAAAATTTAACAAAAATATATCTGGTCTATCTCAGGGTCAATATCAATACAAATAAACCAGATCAAATTCACTTTTGATACTTTATATTGTTGTTAACATATGTATTTTACCTTATGTGCAACAAAATTCACGAGTAACAGAGATGGTAAGAGCAATTTTATGTACAGCAGTCAAACAAGTAGAACACAATCTTGCAGAAATGTGATGTCTTCATTGCCCACTCACTGAAGTCCCCTTTTCAACTTTAAGCCAGTATAAAGGCCCATTCATGGTTTCTGCTTGCCCTTGAATGGACACAGACTGTGGACATGCTTCAGTTCTTACTACAATGGGGTATGTGTATGCTATTATGTTCCATTTATGTGCACTACAGAACATGATGGCTATATCTCCACAGCAAGGAGAGCTCCTTTGTTCGAAAAAGAAAAAAGTGAAAAAAAGGCAAGAGTGTGTGCAAACGCTTAACAGAAGTAGAACAGATGGTGGGGAATAAACTGTAGTATGTGGTGCGCAAACCAAGGGTCCAGTTTACCAGTTAGTGTGCTTGCAGTGCTGATGGTAAATGCAGACTCAAATTCTGGGCTGCATGCAGATGTCCACACAACTGGATCATTTACAATAGGTGAAGTGCCATGTATAGGGTGATGGAGGTTAGCAGTGGATTCATTTCATCATCATACATCAGACATCAAAATATGGGCAACACCAAACTTTGGAGGTTCAGTTTAGAGCTTTGGATCAGGATCCTCAGAAATCTAATATGAAAGGACTCAGATCAGCATTGGAGCCAAAAAATGTTATTTTATCATCTGTGGATGAAAATCTTGGGGCTAATAGCTGCCACACTGAGAAGAAGACTGAGCTGTAAGAAGTAAGAAGAAGAAAGTAAGAAAAAGATTCAACTGTGGTTCACTGTTTCACTCCCACCCTCCAGGAGCACACACACACACACACACACACACACACACACCAGTAAAGTGAGTTGATGAATTGGACCATTTTCAGTGTTGTGGTGTTTGTAGTGGAATGATCCGTCATTTAGTGGAGATGACCTGATGTTATCAAAGAACAGAAGAAAAGAGAGCGGAGAGAGATGAATGAGACAATAACAAATCCATAGCCAATATTTCCACATCACTGAGTCTGAACAATAAGGACACATACAGTAAACTGTCCGTTACAACAGCGGCTGTTACATTAAAAGAACTGTTCAAAGAAATTGCCTGCACAGAGACACTGACATCACAGATTAATGTATTACAATATTATTTTACAGTAAATGTCAAGAGGGTCATCACCATAGTATCTAAGGTTTAGCGTTGGGGGAATTCTGGGTCTGTTTGCTTCGACCTTTTAGACCTTTAGAACTTTTCTGGCTACTCAGTCCCAGCCTGCTTTGCCTTTTGTCTTGCGGATGGTCGAAACATAATATACGCATTAGATTATTACTGTATAACTGATATATTCTTATATATTCTAAAGGAATAAACTAACTCTGTGAACTAGAAAGTTAATGTAATGTGCATAAGGTCAAAAGCTCAACAAAACAGTTATACTTTCATCATCATCACTATGACACTGCTCCTCTCTCCCAAATATCATGGAAATCATAGTTACCCAAACATTGTCTTGTTTGTCGCCTCGATGTGCGCTCCCACGCATTGCACCAATACAACACATGTCATGGAGTGGTACAACACAGTGGTAGAACACTATGTTTAGCTGCATGACTTTCAAAATCTTCACTCACACACATGCACACAAATTGACAATGAGGCCTTTTCAATCATCCGTGACCTATGAGCTGGCCTTGATCAGTTGCTTTCACTTCCCTGTTTTTTTGGATCTGTGGATTCCCCTCGTGACACACACACACATTATCTCTATCTGTTTATGGCACAGACAATATTACAAACGTACAATTTATGAAAAGTGCAAACCTCGCTCCATATAAGGCAAAATAGCAGCTGTACGTGTACACTGATGTATATCCATTATTTAAGTACTGCGTAACTATGATTAATAGATGCTGGTTAATGAAGGCAGTGTTGCACAGTGACCTGTGACAAGTACAAGACAAGATTTCAGCTGCTCAACAGCTCAGGGCCTCCTTTGTTGTATTTCTCACTTCATAATGTACCAAATATTTTCAATAGTTGACTAGTCTAGACTGCAGAAAGGCCAGTTTAGTACCTGGACTCTTTTACTACCGAGCCATGCTGTTGTGATAAATACAAAAGCCTGGAAAAGACGTAACCCAGATAGCAGTGTACTGTATGTTGCTCAAAACCTGTATATTCAGCATTAATGGTTCCTTCACAGATGGGTAAGTTCCCATGCCATGTGCTCTAATGCGCCCCCAACCTGTGTACTGATAACAAGTCAGACTGTCCCTCTCTTCTTTAGCCTGGATGATGTGTCAATGATTTCCAAAAATATCAGTCCATCTTTATTCAGCTCAGGTCAAGAGAAGGCAGCAGCTTCTTTATATATGATTTTGTGTGTCTAAACTTTGAACCCATGCTGTGATTTCTATGAATATGTATTTGTCTTTAATACAGTGCTGCTTGAGAGCCCAACGACCACGACCATTCAGTATTCTCTGGATTTTAAAACATGAAAGTCTTTTAATGATATTATGAACTGTAGGTGCAAATTCTTTATAAAAGAAATAAAAGTTATATTATTCTGAAATTGAGACATTTTTTCTACCCAATCACGATATTAACATGTTGCTATTTAATCTCATTGATTGCGAGATGATCCACCAGCCATCAGCAACTGGAACCATCTCACATGGTTCACTTCAAAATGCTCTTGCAATGGTTTATACCTTGTCCAAATGACATCACTGTCAGTGTCCTATAGCTACACGACCCAGAATCCTCCTGTGTTCAGCTGATTTACATAGGACAGTAAACTTCACATGAGGTTAAACCATGAACTAAGATACTGAGTATTTCAATGCTAAACTCACACAGTCATACATAAGAATAATGATCATAATTAAGTAGTAAACTGAACTAAACTTAGTAAACTGTCATCAGATCAACACTGCTGCCACCACCTGTCCTCATTTCAGATATGACACAGTCCATCTAGAATGAGTCTGGTGTTAGCTTTATTGTTTTTGGTGCATCTTTATCATTGTACTTATTGTAATTGAGTGCACCATTAATTGGTTCATAGTTTAATTGTGCACAATTACTGCAGTATTTCCAGCATCGTATCACTGTATCAAGTATTATTAGTAGACGTAGTAGTGAATCTTCGACAGGCTCTGCAGGTTGCGTGACCACAAATTTGGCCTTCTATGTATGGATTTAAGCTTTAATGACTGTATTATTGTCACCACAGGAAATGATTCATTGCAGACATTTGTGTGTATGTGTGTCAGGTCTTTGTGCAGCATGGACATTATTCAGATATTACACTGTATTATCCATTCAATAATTGAGGTTCCATCTCTGAAAGATCATCATATCCATTTCCTGTCTGACTCATGATCCGTGCACATACTGTATATTCACACACACACACACACACACTGAGATCAGGTCTTAGCAGTAACAAGCTCTCTTACAAACACACACTGTGCTGTCCGTCCTTCCACACATATTACTCTTATGTTTTAATATCATTAAGCACATCTCTCTGCCACTTCCTTGTTTTTCTTCCGGTGTTCCTCTGTCCTCATTTTCATTATCTGTCCCTCTCCTTTCATCATTATGTATCCTTTAAAATCATCATTACAGTAATTTTTCAAAGTTTACAATTGACAGTCTGAGGTTTTTTAACTTGAACATACATTTTGGGAACTTGTTGGGATGAAAAGGTCAAGTTTGTTGTGAGGGTGATGCTGGACAAACAACTGTGTGGTTGTCAAAAAGGGTTCACCGAGAGTGCTCATTTAGGGCTAGTGATTGTCACCCTCTACACACCCCCGGGTCAGTCACGTGTTCCACTACTTTTGCTCATCTAAATTTTGAGTCCTCTGATACAAAAGGTGCTATACTCAAATATTTATTAAATAAAAATGTGTTCGTCTCACATACATTGTTTGACCTTAAACCCAAATGTATTCAAGGTACAGCAAAAACAAGCAAATTAGCTTTGTTGTTCCAATTCTTTTGCATAAAATATTATCTGTACATATAAAAAGGCAAAACTGTAGAGAAGCAGTGCTATTGTTAAACTTCCCAATATGTGTGTATTGTGTTCAGTTTCATCTCCAGACAAACTGGCAATCAAATATTCTAAATGAACTCTGAGACCATAGTTTATCTTCTAAAAGATATTTTCTCTAAGCAACACAGAGGTATTACCAAAGGGGAATTTGCTTGACAAGGGACATGCAAGATGCAGAAGAATCTACAGCCATACTTGCTGCATACTACCTGACTTAGGCTACAAAAAGGTTTGTTATGTGTTGTGAGACTATTCCAGAAATTAAATATGTTCAGCTGTTCTAAAGAGAGGCCTGGAAGGCAGTGTTAAGAGCCAGTTGTCATAGAGATGTGAGACATGCAATGGTGTTTAAAAATGGAGAAAATACTTCTGTATGCTTTTCTTGGGGACATTCATAGTTTTGATCTCAGTTATTTACATGAAAACTACCGTAAATAGGTATGTGAAGGACGACAGAAGAGAGAGCAGTTGAAACACTGTCATATTGCACATCGATTTGTCAGATGCAGCCCCACATTCCAATGTTGGAAAGATGTAGTGGAGAGGAGGATGCCGCTGTTAGATCGTTGATCGACCAAACATTTGATCGAACAGTGATTGAAGAAGCTACAGTACATCAGCATCCCTACTGCCATGCTTCCAGCTTAGTTAGGAAAATGGTTGACTTGAATGTAAAATCTACTTCTATTCTATTCTGTTCTTTTCTTGTGTAAGGTCTGAACTGTGTTACATTCAGCCTGCTTCACTCCATATGACATCTCCATCCACATTTCAGCTGATGGCTGCCTTTTGCAAGCTTAGTCATCTCAGGAATGTCCAACAGGAACCAGAGGACCATGGATCCCCTCTACCTCTCTTCCGCTGTCACCCAGCCCACAAAGACCTGTGCAGGTCCCCCGTCCATCCATCCGCTCCTCAATCCTCTCAGGCATCGTCCATCCATCCATCCACCTGTCAGGCTGTGGCGGGAACCAGTGTGGCCGACAGACGTCAGCCGCCGTCAGGTTGAGTCTTCCCTTACGAGGGCCCCTCTCAGAGCTTTCCAAGGGCCTCATCGGAACCTGGAGTGCCGCGCCAACTCAATCTTAGTAGTGGACAAAGTGAAGAGAGCGGGAGCCGTCCCATCAGTCTCCATTATGCGACAGCGTTGTTGCTCCGCTGTCGTGTTCCTGTGGTACTCCAGGGGAGATGCTGTCTCATACATCATCAGGGGACAAAGGGCCTGGATGGGGGGGTGGGGAAAGGAGGTGGGTCCTTCCTGCCCCTGAGACACACACACACACCAACCCCCTTCCATCAGCTCTCCTCTCTGTGGGAGTTCTGCTCAACTTGAGGTTCGTTTTAAAATGATGTTCCAAAACGAAACATCATCCCCGTGACAAGATTAAGACCGTCCCTCAGAACAACAAAATGCATCAGTGTGTGTTAGGGGTGAAGGATTCTCCTCAGCTGGCAAAATGAGTTTCAGGTAACTCTTCATGAGAAGTCTGTAGCCAAACAGATGTAAAAAAAATTATCACACACACTGCATCTAAATATATGAGTCAAATCATAGACGAGTCCATTTTTGTAGACACTGAGTATTAGGAATGTAGGTTACAGTGTACAGTACGCACAGCTATTTTCTGAATGTAATTTATAAGGAAGGATGTGTGAGTGAGAGAGAGAGAGAGAGAGAGAGAGAGAGAGAGAGAGAGAGAGAGAGAGAGAGAGAGAGA